>LWCA01000921.1:0-15267 GCA_001642005.1 Intoshia linei | reverse complement strand
ATTTTTAAGTATTTATTAAATTGGTACTGAATATATATCATCACATTGAAATGACAGAATAGGTTTTTATAATTTTATTTTTTTTGGAATTTATGAGATTTATGACAATTTTTAGAATTGGACTGTTTTTACTTTATTTTTAATATTATACACACTAGGGATGTGAACGAATTTTTATATCAAAAGTCCACCCTTCTACCATATGAACATTTTGAAAATATTCAATTTACACCTAATCTTACCTCTCAACTGTTAAAAAAACCCTGGGACATCGCATCTAAAGTTTTGAACAATATATTACTCACACTAACTAATATATGACTATTTCCTTAAAAATATTATTTTAAATATAAAATCTTTTATACAAATAGCTATAAAGATGCGCAAAATTATCGTCTAGCGAATCATGACCGCCGAATTGATAAAAAAACCGATTCCAATGAGAAAACTGAATAAATATAAAAAAATATAAATTGAAAATTAATTGTTATGGAAATAATTATTACTATGAAATTTACGATGCAAAGTAAATTAAATTTTGCTCATTATTCATATTTTGAAGTGCTTTGCCCCAGAGTTTTTTATATTCTTTTTATATAATTTTGTATCATTCAACCCCATCTTCCACGTATGGGGTGGCACTTTTGTATTTTCGCAAAAAAGTGAAAAAATTCACACCCCTAATACACACATTCTGTCTAATAAATTAAAAAATGGGATAACAATTGTTTATAAAATTCTTTACGCAAATGTTAAAAAACAAAAAATTAAGATGGAATAATTGAGTTTAAAGTAATAATAGTTAATTAATAATGCTTTATAGTCTAAAGCTTGCATAATGCAGCAGCATTGCAGTTATACGAGTTATCACGTAGATAATAATTGTAATTTTAGAAGTAAAAAAGGATAGATACAAATATCTTGTTCAAATTGTCATCTGCGAACAAAGGGGACAGGGAACAAAGTAACTTATTATTTAAAAAAATTTTGATACTAATATATTTATAACAGGCTAGCATGTCGATGTTTTTGGGACAATGATTGCGACAACCTAGCATCATATACATTTTGCAATGTATGATTTTTAAATTTTATAATGAATAATATAAATGTTTAGGATAGCATAATATGCACTGCAATAGTTTTTGGCGTATATTATTATTAATTATAAATTAATATAAATTGAATTTGTAACATTTATTTACAATTAAATGAATAAACATTTACATTTAAAATTTGCTTGAAGGTAGTCTATTGTGTTCTAATCGTTTCTAAAATTTTCATGATTAATTAAAACAAAAGAAAAAATCATAGTGTTAAAATCTACGGAGACCAAATTTACCGGGCTTGGCAATCTAATATTACTCAAATTTTCAGTTGGTATCTGCGTAGAGTAATAATACATAATAAAAAAAACCTTGATTTTAGTAGATTGAGCATAAAGATTGGAAGGTGAAAAAGTATTGCCACGTTCAAAATTTTCAAAATATTGCGTAGCGGGTGATTTAAGATTTCTTGTTTTAACTAAATCTTCAGAATCTCTAATAGGTTCATACTGAGGTTCATTTGTTTCTGAACTGAATTGAGGTGAAGTGAAATAAGATGACGTGTAAGAAAGAGGTTTATGCGGTGAAACTTCAATGTCATTTGTAAGGTTAAGTTTATCATTAGTTTCTTGAGGTTTCATGTTTGAATAAAATGGTAGAGTTCTATAGAGAGCAAAATTTCTCTTATTATAATATTCTTTGATATTTTTATCAATTTCGCACTTATAAAGCGAATCTTTAAGTGATTCGGTATCGTACATTGTACCATGGTATGATACATCTGATATGGTTTTAGGTGAATTATTATTTTTATGTGTAACGTGAAACATGAATGGGTTTTTATCTAATGGTACTTTTTGACTTGGACTAGCATCACTGTGTATTCCACTGCTAGTACAATCTACAGAGTTTCCATAAGCCATTTCACGCAATATTTCCAATGAAGACATTTTCCTTTGGTTCCTATAAAATTGTTGATTACATTTAAAAACATGATAAAACTACCTTTTTTTAATAACAATTATAACGACGGTTATAATGAAGAGAAACAATACAAAGCTTAAAGAAAACAGAAATATCAAGAGGTATTTATTGTTTGATTCAAGTAATATATGAGAATTTCCATCTTGATTCATTGACATGTCAATTATTTCATTGCCGAACCGTTTCCCTTTATTGGCTACACGGATCCCTGTAATTGACATATTTCTTGGGTTTAATGTATCATCCTTTTTATGTCCATTTATTATTTTTACCGGTACTAATGTCATGGTGGTACGTGGCGGTACACCATTGTCATGTGCGTGTACCAATAAGGTAAAAATACGGTTATCAATCAATTCTGTTTGATTTTTAATATAGAAATATGTAATTTTCCCGCTAATTTTGTCTATTTTAAAGTTTCTAAATGCATAATTATTAACATTATTCATTTTATATTACTGAGGTCCATCTAACGAATATGTAACATTTGATTTACTGTCTTGGTCTAATGCCTATTTGATTGTAATTAATTAATATTTATTTAATAGGTAATTGACTATAAAATTTTTTTAAATTTAATTAAAGTATACGCTTATGGTAAAAATCGTATTGTTCATGCCTAATTTCAGTTTTGGTACATCCATATAAAGATTATAGTCTTTAACAGTAAAATAGGGATTATTGTCATTTTCATTGATAACGTCAACTCGAACAGTGATTAACTCTTTCTAAATATTTGTGTTTAAATTAATATATTAATTTTCAACAATAGTTTTTTAATATTATTCTTAACCTTATGTAAGTATAGTAAGCAATAATCAATCAACAATTTTTAGTTTTAATAAAATATTTCGGAACAAAAATATATGAATACTAAAATGTTTTTTTTGACCGTGAAGGCGTCACTTATTCAGATTAAAATTTTTTGTGTTTGTTAACAGGATACAACTGTACCACCTGTAAATTTATTTAATTCTAGAGCTTTTTTCATTAAAAATAAGGGTCATTTGGGGTTTTGGCCCTGAAGATATAATTTTTTTAAATTTAAATTTATGATAATGTTCATGATATTAAAATAATTATCAGCGTATATATTTTTTGAAATTCTCCAACTCTTGATTTTCAAAAAAATGACGATTCGGCTTTTTGATCAGTAAGATGTAAGTTTGGGAAGTTGAAATTTAACTTATTATATTTCCAGCAAAAAACTGTAATTGAAATGTAAACTTTATAAAATTCTAAGACTGATAGTTATTGAAATAAACGGTAACACACACACAAACAAATATTGCAAAGCATATTATATAAGTAAGGATAAAGATCGTCAAGAGTATCTGCAGAAATTGTTAATGCAATGATATTCTTAAAATACCATTTCAAAAAAATAATGTAAATAAATCACACAGATTAAATTAGTTTTGATATTTACAAAATTTATCCGTAAAAATTTATTCGGTAAAATGCTAGCCCTAGTTAATACTCGTACATATAAATCATTTAAACTAGGAATTCCAGTATCAGCTTTTGTCAACGTAATTCAAAAAAACCGTCCATAAAAGTATAATAGAAATCCCGTAGTCCGAACAAAATTAAAATATTTTTTGAAACGTTAACAACCTCAGTAACGTAATCATTTAGTATAACTCACAAAAATAAGGATATAGCCCTATATCATTGTTGAAACATGATAATAATTAATGATATTGATAATTTAATAAAGTTTAATGATTACCTGTTTTTTTAATTCCGCCAAAACTTTGAATGAAATGAACGTTATTTTTTCATAATCAATAACATCATTAACTGTAATGACACCACTAATTTTTTTTATTAATCGAGTAAAATTAATATTTAAATTACCTTTCAGTGTCAATAACAAAGTAATTTGTATCATTCACAATTTTAAAATTAATCTAAACATAATGAATAAGATACGATTAGATCGAAATTAAATATTACCATGTTTTTAGGAAAACCTTCAATAGTTGTCACATAAGTTCCTATTTTTGAATTTTCAGCAAGATTTACATGGTAATCATTTTTTAATAACCATAGGGTTGTATTTTGTTTTAAATATGTAGTGACACTAACAATTGCATCACTATATTTTGTTTCGTCATTGTTTTGAAATGCCTATAATTATAATCTTAGAATCTAAGGCTTAGATTAATCACGTTATATTGAACATTTCAACATGTAGTAGATATATTATTATTATATATATTATTATCATTTTCAGGGAATTTGTGGTAATGATTATTAGAAACTATAAATCTGGGTTTCAAGATTATTTTTTATTCAATATCAACGTTCCATTTGTAACAAAAAAATACCCTTAAAGTACATTTTTTAAATTTTAAAAATAAATATATCAATTGAACACTTCTATATATTTTATTGTATTATTTTAAATACCCGAACAAATAAATTGTAGTCTATAGTAGTATCAATTGATTTAATTAGTGTAATTTCACCGGTTTTTGGGTGGATCGTGAAATATTTGTCTAAAAACATTATATAATCCTCTGTAATATAAATTATAATGCTATAACCACTTATTTAAATAACCATTATTTCCAATATTTTAACAACTACAAATTCTGTGACAGATTTTGAAAATTTTTCCTTTTCAATGTTTTATCAATAATTTTAAACTCACATGATTACAAAGACCCGGCCTAAATCCTTTTTCATATGTATGGTCACTTTACTTTAATATTATATATCCAATGTTTGCAATCGTTTTAAAAGTCAAATAATAATTTTGCCCAATTGATGACAAACATGATGACTCATCATTGATGAGTGGTCAAAAACTTAGACATATGAAATGACATTAATAAAATATCAATAAATAAATGAGTGCAATAAAATACCAGAATTGGAATAATCCAATATTTTGTAATTAATTGCTTCATTCATATCTTTATCTCCATCATAAGCTGAAATTTGAGGATAGACTTTCAACTTTTCGTACTAAAATTAAACTTGTAAATTTGTATTTTTAATTAATAATAATACTACTATTTATATATTATTGATAATATTAATATATTAATTTTAAATGAACAATTTTAAAAAATAAAACTGATATATAATAATTACCGGTTTAAACCCAAGTGGCATAACACTGTGATAATGATTGCTATTAAATATCGGATTTACATCGTCAATATTTTTGATGTGAACAATTAACTCTGCTGTAGATTGATATCTTTTTTCAGTTTCGTCAAATGGGGAATCCTAGAGATTTGATAATATTAAAGATTTAATATATTTTATTATAATTTATAAATTATAATTAATAAATAAGTAAAAATAAACCGTAGCAATAATAATAAAACTCATATATTTAATTTTTTCGTAATCCACCATTTTAGTTAATACTGCCTCTCCAACATATTTATTTGGTATTGATAAATACTCCTAAAAATTTAATTAACTATTTTGACTGTTTTATACGTTCTACAAACTGCAGCTAGCTTTACAGCAAAATAAATTTCAATCTCCCAAACTCACATCTTTTTCATCTTTCTCTTTCAACAATTTTTTTCATTGCTACGCAATTTTTAAATTTCAAAATCTCATTTTCAAAACATTTTTAATAAAATTTAAATAGAAACTACAACAACGAAACTAAAAGTAATACAACTTTGTTAATATCATTTTTATATTTATTACAATCCTTTGCAATATTGGTAAAATTCGACTCAAATATGTTTATAAAGTGAAGATTTCGTTAATTATTGATAAATAATTTTGATATAATAAAAATGTCCCCTCGGCAGAGCTAGGTGCATTTTGTACGTAGTACATAACAGTAAACCTAGTACATGTATAAAAATAAAAACCGAATATTTTCCGTCTCCAAGAGTGTATTGAACAAATGCATTGTCTTCATCTGAATCCGTTGCAATAATATCGTTAATGATGACAGTGTTTGGTAAAGTTAACTAAATTATGGATTTAAACAGAAGATTCATTTTATACAGGTACGGCGTACATCGTACGCAGCTGACTGAATTTCAGTAATATTATAATTATTATTTAGAATTTTAAGGGTTCTTGAATCAATATTTTAATTAATTAATTTATTCTAATAAAAAAATGAAGTCAAATTTTTCAAATTTGATAGAGTTTGAAATTTGTGTTTTTAACCAAAAATGCAAATAATTACATAATTGAAATTAAATTTAAATTTCAATCCTTACTTATATATGCTACGCGATTTTTGTTTGTGTGTGTGTTTGTACCACTTTATTGAAATAACTACCAGTCTTAGAATTTTATAAAGTCCACATTTCAATACAGTTTTTTCCGGGACGTATGATAAGATAAATTTCAACCTCCCAAACTCACATCTTACGGGTCAAAAACCTCAATTGTCCTTCTTTTTGAAAATCAAAAGAGTTGGAGAATTTAAAAAAATATATACGCTGATAAGGATTTTAATATCATAAAAATTATCATAAATTTAAATTTAAAAAAAATATTTTGTGTTTTATTAAAATATTTCGGAAAAAAATATATGAAACTAAAATGCTTTTTTGACCATGAAGGCGTCAAAATCTTATACCTTCTCGGAAAAAACCAAAATCACCCTTTTTTTTTTTGAATTGAAAAAAATCCTAGAATTTTATACAACATAGATTGTGGAATAACGTGCCTAAACAAAAAATGTCAAAAAAGTAAAAAAACACACATAATTTGATTCCCTACAGCGATACATCATTCAAACCACCGATTAATATTGATTAATCAAATGCATATAATTTATATTAACATATTATTATTAACCATTATAAATTAAATTACCTCACTTATCGTTATTTCATAAATTTCTTTAGAAAATTTGGGTCTATTATCATTAGAATCTGATACTATTATATCTACAATTATCTTGAACTAAAAATACATTTTTATGTATAACATTTAAAAATTTAACAAATCATAAAAATGGTAAATTGAGTTTTGCTTTGTAAAATTACATTTTAATTGATATTAAATTTAAATTTTAATGAAATGTATAACATTTTTCTTTGATGTTTAAAAATTGCATGTAATCACTTATGCATACTATGTATTTCATAATTAATTTCAGAAATGAAAAAAAACATACAATAAAAAGTAAACGCAAACACAAGTTAACACTTCATGATATCATTGATTGCATTTCGATTCATTTCAATGAAAAATGCATTGAACCAAAGTTTCGTTATAAATATAAATCAAAATTATAAATTAATCGGAAAAATACAAAATAAATTATAATTAAGAAAAATTTAACGATTTGGAAAAATAAAAATCAATCTACAAACAATTAAAACCAATAAAAACGTTAAAAAGTACAAAATTAAAATATTTTTAAAATTTATGACTTAATTGATTTAAATTTTTTATAAAAGAATTAAACAATCAACTTGATAATTTTATAAAATATTTTATTTAAATTTTATGACACATTCAACATATCAAGTTTTTAATCTTTACATTTTTGTACTATAAAATTTGTACAATACAATATATATCACAATTCAAAAAATAGCCGCAAGTCATATGCCATAACTACTTTTATAAAAATTGAAATGAAATTGATTGTAATAAAGTCATTTAAAATGTTGAATTTTTTAAATGACATGTAAATAATACAATAGGTAATTTATTAAAATGTCTAGAATTGACTTGACAGTAATAAATGAGCAACTTTATATTTTACCTTTCAAATCGTTTAACGTGTCATTAACAAATGTAAATAAATTTATCAAATTTAAAATTACTTCTCCAAAAGTAGTTAGTGGGCGACAGAGTATTTCAACACGTAGTCTAGAATAACTTTCACGGTCCAACGCTGATGCAAGAGTTAGACTTTTTTCAATTGAGTTGAATATTATTGTCGAGTTTCCTTTTACTTGATTCAACTCCATCTCGTTATTTTTACCAGATATGTCAACATGGCCGATGACTGAACCTATCAATACATTTAATCATAATAGTATGCTTCATCATTCAATTATTTTCAAGTATATAGTATTGTGCTAACATTGCTACTGATTCATTTTTCACACGTGATTAAATGAGCTTGACATTTTATTTTTAACTTGTTAGCTGATGCTTGATATGTATATTAAACAATAATAATGTATAATGCAGGAATATTAATACATTGTAAATTCGGACTTGTATTATTATTTCGGAATATTTTTTATTTTTATGAATAATAAATAAAAAAAGAGTATAGAATGGTAATTTGCATTTTTAACCGTGAAGGTGACAGTTACAGAAATGGAAATGTATCGTATAAACAAGAAACATTTACTTGTCAATTTCTGTTTTTTAATATTCTGGAACCGTTAGTTAGACAATTTTTTGTAAAATAAGGGCTCATTTTTCAAAATTGAATATTAAAAAGTCTTGAATATCAAACTATTTTATGTGGTAATTTAATGTTACAAGTCATGAGATTTGGAGAGATAACTAGGGATATGTGACACTACGCATCATATGCGAAAATTTTTTTTATATGATTTTTTTTCATTTTCGGGCCGAGCTTGGAGGTTCGGCACTGCCATCACTATTTGCCAATATCGAGAATTTAAAAATTTTCGTGAATTATATAACCAGTTTCTTGGAAATTGTTAGAAAATTTGTATTACTACAGAATAGTGGTTGCCGATTGGGATCCGTGAGATTCACATTAGTATAAAAAAATTATTATCAACTACTTATTCATGTATGTATTGTTTATTTTAATTAGAATTTTAAATATTTATCACAGAATTGCCAGATGTTGGGAATTTATCCCAAAACCTAGACAACCGCTACATTATTATGTCAAAAATACTAATTTTATCTCAACATTAAAAAAACATAATAAAAAATACATTTTCAAACCCTACGGAAAAAATCCCTTTTTCCAATATTTTTTTCAAAAACACGATTTTATCAAATCTTATGAGCAACGACTTCCTAATCCAAAAACCAAAATAAAAATCTAATTTTATTAAACCTTAATGGATTAATCCCCTTTTTGCAATATTTTTTTGAAAAATACGATTTTACCAAATCTTATGAGAAAAAACCTTTAATTTTTTCATAAATGTTTTATATTTCATGTTTCCTTTGCGGTCCAAAAAAAAAATATTTTGAAATGTGGGTCTGTACACTAGGGTGTCACATTTTTTCGAAAATTTTTAGAATTTGATGGGCAATTAGTACTAAAAGTGTGTATTTTTAAAATAGAAAAACTAATTCGCAATCAAAAACATTTAACGCTATATATTCGAGTTGCGTTTGTCATTTTAAATACCACTTTAAAAATATAAGAAAATAAAAACTGAACTTTATTTTAACGTAAATTGGCGTTTGAGCTTTTAAAGGTGGTACCGACTTTATAATATTGTTCTCCATGTTTAGTTATACAGTTTATTTTTTTAAATTTGTTTCTAGCTCAATTTTTTTGGATTTTATTAACATGGGGGACCAAGGTATGAATTTTTATTTTTATTATATATGTTGAAATATTATTAGCGATTAACTAAAGTGACCAGAAAAATATGTACTATCACTTTTAGTTTATTTGGAATAAATTTTAAGCCGAAAATTTTTATTCGTCATCATAGATAAGTAGTTTTGGCTTTACATTTAACACCAAATAAACTAAAATTGATAGTATGTATTTTTTCGGGCGACTTTAGATTAACGAAGATTTTTTATGAAAATCAGAGCAACTGTTTTTTTGGCGAATAAAATAATTGGTGTATCGTGGAGGCTCCACTTATTACTACTTTTTTCTGGTAATACTAAATAGGGATACATCTATTTTTCGTTAGAGAATTTCTCAGAGGAGGAGATATAATAAAAAAATTTTACATTTTTTTTAAATTATTGAAAGTTAATAAAATTAGTAACATAATCCAGTAATACACAATGTATAATGTACATTCAAATCACTGAAAATTTTTATTAACGGAATTAAGTAATAATTACATTTCAAACGAAGTATTCGACAATTTTAAAGATTTTTCATATAATTTGATTTACAAAAAATGAGAATTTATTGATAAGGGTTAAGAAGAACTCATGTAATCATACATACTAAAACTACATTGTGAATCTAATTATTTTCATTGTAAAACCGATTAAATTCATGTTCTAATTTAAAAGTTGTTTGAACCATTGTGCACTCCACAGTGTGCAGAGGTTGACTTTAATTCTGAAACTTTAAACTACTGACTGGTTACAATGTAATAATTGAATAATTAATTAATACAATTAAACGAGGGTATATAGCTAAATTTTACGATTATTACCGTTATATTTTTGATATAATCGAAAGTAATTAAACCGTTAAATCTTTAAATTTTATGAAGCATAAATTTTTAGTTAAAATTTACAAAGTATAAAAACTAAAAAGAAAAAGCATAGTTTATTATAATAATTATTGAATTTTGAATTTAATTGTTCAATAATTATGACATTTTTAGTGATGTATAAAAGTATGCGATCAAAAATTTTTTTCAACCTTTCAATTTTTATCAAGTCTACATTCCTCTTTGTACCGTTAAACATTAAATTATGCTATCACGTGTTTTCCTTTTTTAATCGCTAATGTGAGGGGTAAAAAAACACATAATTGAAAAAATTAGATGGTCCCAAATTTGCACGTGGAAAAAAATTTAAGGCACATTGTTATCTAATTTTTTTTACAATTTAAAATTTTTAAAATCCAGAAAAAATTTGAATTAAAATTGATTATAATTTTAAACAATTAACAAATTAAATAAAGCTACTCAATTTGATATAACAAAATCTACAAAGTTAAATATTGATAGAATAGTAATCTGTCATTTTTTAGAAAAATTGGTGGAATTATCAACAATTAACATTGAAGCGTATCTACAACTTGTAAATTTATACCTGCCGCTTAAAAGGTAAACATTTAAATGTCTAGATAATGTACAATGTACATTTTACCTATAAATATAAAATAGTTATAATTACCAATTTTTGTAGATTCCGGAATATTTTCAATGAAAAGATGATTACTAGGATTTCCAAATATTTGACAAGTTTCAGCTAAAATAATGTCATAACTTTATAAATATAAAATTTCTTACCCACAATCGGTTGAAACAGAAACAAAAATAAAAACATTGCAATATCAACAAATTGAATATTTTGAGTATTTTGATTATAAAAATGAACCATTTGTGCAATGTACACGTAGAGTAAAAAAAACAAGCACAAAAGAATCCGAAATGCAAAACTTAATTACAATTAAAGTCAAATCTGACAGATATATATCCACTAGAATACATAGAGATAATGAAAAAGATGTGTTTAAAGAACATACTCAACCATGCGGTTAATTGTTAGATAACTCAATGTGCAAATGAATTGATAACCACAATGCTCAGTGGCATTAATATGTGTAATAAAAGAGAAATTTTTGCATTATAATTCTTTTGTTAAAAAATTGTCATTGATTACTTTATAAAATGTATTTTTTCAAGTTTCGTTCGTACTGACTAGATTGATTAATTTTATGCACCATATGTAAATAAGGCGTCAACATTTACTAGAGTCAATTTGATTCAAACAAAACATGTGCCTACTTTATATTATTGAAAGATAATTAAAACAATATTTTATCCATATTACTAATGTAACACATTATTAATTGGCACGCAAGCTCTTATTAATTTGTTATTTTCTGGATTAATGCTTTTGAATATAGTGTATACCGGATTTAGTTTATCTATTACTATTGTGCTGATTTAATTAAATCTTTTGCTAACTAATATCAAATATAAAGCAAAATTAATTAGTTACTAATAAGTTACTCATTCATATCCTTCAATTCTGTTGTGTTGATTCAACAATTTTTGTTAAATATAAACTGATACATTATTAATGTTATTTATCATACATTTTATGGTAGCCTTTCCCAAATGCCTTGTGCGCAGACCAGTACTGGTCGGTGAAAAAATTTAAAATTAGTTTAAAATTAGAAATTAAAGTTATTATGGTCAGGAAAAATACCGGGACAAAATACCTGGGATTTTTATTATTTCCTGGAAGAATTGTTGAAAAAATAAAAAATATCCAAAATTTGGTTAAAATATAAATTTATGTAAATCAGCGTGTTAGATTTGAAAAAAATAATATGCTGCATCCAGAGCCGTCTTAAGCCACTTTGTGGCCCTGGGCTAAGCAAAAGGCCAGGCCTTTAAAATTTCGAGCGAAGCGATAAAAAAAATTATGTCCCCTGTTTAGAAGACAGAGCATACTGTTGGTTGGAGACTTAGAGCCTTATTTCATTGAGTATTACTAAAAGCATTAAAAGCATTATATTTTAAATTAAATAATTACCAGAACTTTGATTCTTTAAACTATTTTCTTTCTAGCAATTTGAATTGCCACACTTTAAAACTTATAAACTGATTCTTAAGATATAAATGTGAAGCATTTTTTAATAAATTGGGGCCTCTATTTAAGATATAAATGTAAAGTACTTTTATTAATTTGGGGCCCTGGGCTATACCCCATATTGCCTATGCCTTAAAACGGCTCTGGCTGTATCGATCTTCGACTTTAGGTAGACTTGGTAAGCATTCGCAACGTCATAATACAAAATATGATAGTGAACCACATATGAATGTAGAATAACTAATAATTGCTCAAAATTATCTGCTAAACACAAAAAATTAATTTGTTAAAAACGTTTAAATATCTCATTAAATTATTTTATATTTTATTTTTGAAATATAAAAAAACGAATCGTACATACACTGCGTTCACGTTTATTAGAACATATAATATTATTAAGTAAATGGGACGCGGTAAAACGTTAAACGATAATGAAAAATCACAAATAATAAAACTCTTGGCTGATAAAACCGATGTAGAAGAAATTTGCACAATTCTAAATAGAAATTGCAACACAATAAGAAGGTTTATCAAAAATCCAAATAAAATCAGAAATCGTACTAAAAAACTCCACCTTTGTAACTTAACATGTCGGGACTACAGAAATATCAATAGAGAAATGCGAAATCATCCTCTCCGAACCTCCAAAAAAATATTTTCAGTTGTTACAATAGAAAGTGTATCAAAAACATCTCGTTGTAAAATATTAAACAACTTTGGAAATGTAAGAAAAGCTCTTACAAGACCTCATTTAAAAAAATTCATATAGAAAAACGTTTAAAGTCGGCTCGGTCATATATGAAAACTGATTTCTCGATTATAATATTCACAGATGAAATGAGAGCCACGCTAGACGGACCATATGGTTGGTCTCTAGGTTGGGTATGTGACTCAATGAAAACACCTGTGCAAATGAGGAGACAAATGGGTGGTGGTATTATGATCTTGGCAGGTATCTGTAATGGTTCATTAATTGGCCCTATAAGAATCAAAAATTGTATAAAGATTAATTACCTACAGTATAAATTATTATTGTAAGAAGAGTTATTTAAATGGATCGGAAATCAAGAAGAATTTAAGCTTCAACATTTTGTAGTTCAACAAGATAATGCCCCGTCTCACTCATCTGCATTGACAAAAAAATTTTTGAAAAATAAACGAATTCATGATGATAAATTGATGATTTGGTCATATTTATGCCGCCTTATTCCCCTGATTTCAATTGTATTGAGAATTTCTGGTCAATTATCAAACGGTAATATTTATTTTAGACGTAATATAAACTTTAAATTAAATATTATAAACATTTTATAAAATGATTTATGGCGCAAAATTAAAATTGTCAGTAGTGAAGAAACAGAAGCTGAAATAACAAAACTTACAGGATCAATGGAAAAACAAGAAGGTCAAATATCTATGTAGTAATTAAAAAATATTTTTTATCAATTAAAATTAAAAAAAAATCACTTTTAATAAATGTTCTAATAACTGTATACAGAACTGTATAACTCGATTTTTATTAATTGCAAAATGTAAGTGATAATTTATTGAGTTTCAAAAAATTAAAGTAAAATATCATTTACTAAGATGCTCTTCTCATTTCACTCAATTGTATGTACTCAAATCATTGGGGAAATATATTAATGACATAAATTAGTTATGTTCTAATATACGTGAACGCAGTGTATGTATATTTAAAATTATACACTCACTAGCTTGGCAGTTTTGTACTACGTACAAACAGCACCTAGCTCTGCCGAGGGCACTGTTTTATTATACCAAAAAAATAAATTAACGTTCAAAATCTAACTTAAAAATTCTATTAACTTTTATCAATCCTTTGTTTTGTTAACATTTGCGTAAAGAATTTAAAAACAATTGTTATCCCATTTTTTTAATTTATAAGACAGATTGTGTGTATAATATTAAAAATAAAGTAAAAACAGTCCAATCCTAAAAATTATCATAAATAGCATAAATTCCAGAAAAAATAAAATTATAAAAACCTATTCTGTCATTCCAATGTGATGATATATATTCAGTACCAATTTAATAAATACTTAAAAATACTAATTATGTATCAATAATTAACCGAATCTTCACTTTATAAACATTTCAGTCGAATTTTATCAATATTGCAAAGAATTGTAATAAATATAAAAATGATATTAACAAAGTTGTTTTAGTTTTGTTGTTTAGTTTCTATTTAAATTTTATTCAAAATATTTTGAAAATCAGAATTTAAAATTTAAAAATTGCGTAGCAATGAAAAAAATTCTGAAGGAATGAATTATATAGATTTTCACGCATATTTCTTTATTGAAAATGTGTAGACGTTCACTGCACATTTTTTTTGAAATTATAGAATCAATATTTACATTTTCAATTTTTATTTTAATCGAAATATTTGAAAAATATTGGTTAAATATATTAAAAATTATTTTTCACCGGGAATACGTAGATTTCTGGAGTTGAACTTTGTATTTATATCAACTGGAATAAGCTCTATCAGAATAATTTTTTTTTTAAATTTTCGGACCGTTAATTATTTAACATTATTTGTTTTAATCAAATATTTCGAAAAAAAAATATATGAATACTAAGATGGTTTTTTTACCGTGAAGGTCGTCACTTATTCGGATTGAAATTTTTTATGTGTGTTAACAGGATACAACTGTACTTTGAAATTTTTTATGTGTGTTAACATGATACAACTCTACCACCTGTAAATTTTTGGAAATTCTAGGGCTGTTTTAAAAAAAAGGAAGGGAATTTGTGGTTTTGGCCATGAAGATATAATTTTTTTAAA
>LWCA01000768.1:0-18646 GCA_001642005.1 Intoshia linei | reverse complement strand
ATACAACTTTTGTGTTGCCTAAGCTGGAATATGCCACCCAATTATGGAATCCTATATCAATAATCAATATAAACAAACTGAAATCAGCTCAACGGTTCTTCCTATGTCGTCTATCACCCTTACATTCACCTCTACTAAGCCTTAAAAGCCGTAGGGATATGCTGGATCTTCGCCTGACTTACAAATTTATCAACCGTAACAAAATTAAAATTATCCAAACAAAAACAAGATCCAACATCAGGAAAATTTTCAAAAACATGCAATACAGACATCAATCGAAATCAATTTTTTAATAGGATTGTAAATTACTGGAATAGGCTTCCCACTTCAATTGTCACCGCGTCCCACGCACCAATTTTCAAAAAATTACTCAACAAAACACTTCAAAAACTAATGTATAATTATAAACTACAATGACATAATCAGTTATAAGCTTCCTGCATTTAATAAATTATTATTATTAAAAAAAAAAATTTAAAAAAAAAGTTAACACCATAGGTTCCTTTCGGCCTAATTCTTTATACAAAATGTATTAACATTGTATAAGAACACATAATAAATTTTTATTTGACTGGATTATATAAAATTATAAAATGAACTAAGACTAGTACAGTGTAACTGTAGCAATAATATTTATAGTAATTTAATATTATGTTGTATTAACGATCCATCTTTCAACATTTAAGCTTTGACTGGATTCGTTGAGCAAGTAAACACATTTGTAGTAGATATGACAAATTTCTATATCAACATAATTACATTTGTGAACGTCTGTTACCAAGATTAGAATAAATGTTTCACATCATTAAGCATATCAATGATTACATATTTTCTAAGCAAAAATGAATTGTAAAGGTACTAAAAAGATGTAAAATAAATAACTGTATTTAGAAACACCGACAGCTACGATAGTTCCCCTTCAAAAGTCGTTGTGGAGTAGTGTCGATAGAATAGATGACTTGTCGGCTGGATTTGACCAAAAAGATTACAAGGAAATTTTAAGCGAAAAATGTGAAACGTTTTCTTCGCAACAGGTAGTTCTTCAAAATGAAACTACACATGTTACCAATAAATTTAAAGATGTGTTTCAATTCAAAAAATCATACTCTGATCACAGATCAAAGAAATTGCAGTTACTGACTGAAGAAGAAAAAAAGATGCAACTACTCAGTATTAAAAAATACAAAAATTATGTTGAAAAACGACGAAAAAGTAAAATGTCAAAAACTGAAACTGAACAATCTTCATTACGAAATTCAGAGCGATTAAGACAACTGATGAAGGAAACAAATTCCTCCAAAAGAAGCAAATCGAAAACTGAACCAAAGACAAATAAACCCGACATTGTTGAATCTTATATAAACCCCAGTTTTCGACTTAATGAAAGATTTATTACTACGGAGCATCCTTTGAAAAAAGATGATTTGGGATTAAAAGAAAGTGAGGTTTACGATTTTTTAAAAAGTTTGCAGCAATATGTCTCTTCAGATGATGATAGAGATGAGTTTTGCAAGCTAAATCTATTGGTCAGTACTCGTAGTTTTAAGAATGCTTTGAAATTGCACAACATTCTGTCGTCATTTGATAATGACAAGAGTAAAATTTTTTCTCATATTTTTATAAGCGATACCAATGTATTTAATTTATTTTCACAGTGCAACACGAGAAGCAAGGATACTGTAAACAGGATTCAAAAATCTATCAAAAATTTTAAAATAAAACACTTGTTTTCAGCTTATAATGATTGCCTTAATATACTTCAAAATTCGCACTGTGATTATGAAGAATTGGAGAGTGAAAATTACGTTGTTGATGAAATTGATACCATTAAAATCATCAAAATCAACAAGTCTGCAGATTATTTGGGTTTAACCGTTTCTGCCGACGATGGCAGCATTATTGTTTCAAAGATTATCAAGGGCGGAATTGCTGATAAAATCAAATTGTTGCGTGTGGGAGACGAAATTTTGGAAGTCAATGGTGTAGATTTACGAGGTAAAACAGTAAATCAAGTTGCTGACTTTATGGATTTGTATTCTGGACCACTAACCATGATTGTCCTTCCAAATTCTGAAGTGTGTAATGTAAATCAAATGGAATCGGAATCAAATTTGATTTCAGTTAAATCAAATTTCAATTATGATCCAACTGATGATATTTACAACCCATGTAGAGAGTTGGGCATCAGTTTTAATAAGGGCGAAATTTTGCATATTTATTCTGAAAAAAATACAGACTGGTGGCAAGCTTTCAAGGAAGATGAAGATGCACAACCTCTGGCAGGACTCATTCCTTCTGCTTCTTTTCATAGACGTCTAGAGATAGCAAAATACGAAATCAAAAGGATAGAATATCAACAAGAACTTCGCTCCCGGTGGCCGTGTTTTGGAATGGCATGTTGTATTGAGCCGTTTATGAATAATAACGGATTGGCAGATATTTCAGATTACTCAAGTCACAATCGACCATATAACCAACAAAACAATCAAGACACTAATCCTAGTTCAATGACCGATCTTTGTAGGTATTTGTGGCTAAGTTTAAAAATAAATTCACGGTTTTATGTGCAACGTTGGATCAATACGTTTGCAAAATCTAAAATTAAAAAGAAAAACACTTTTACAAGGATGAATCCTGTTAATGAATTTTTCGAAACTGCTAAAAGTCGACTTGAAAGTAAATTACAAACTGCCATTACAAATATACCTTTAAAAAATATTGAAGATTTTTCTACATGCATAGAGTTATCCATGCGCCGCCAATTGGCTAGATCTCCTGCAGGAATTAAATACTATGATATTAATGTGCCTTATGAACAAGTTGTTAAGTACTATCCTGTACCAACCGAAAGAAGACCTCTTATATTATTTGGTCCTCATAATATTGGAAGACACGAAATTAGAAAAACTCTTATTATGAAAAATCCAAACAAGTTTGGAGCCGCTATTCCACGTAATTTTTTTAGTTCTTAGTAATGACTTGCCACCCCGAATTCAGATTCAAAAATATAGGTTGAAAATTCCATTTTTATTGGTAAAGAGAGGAGCTAGAGGCCATATAACCGTTTCTACAATCACGAGGGGTCTACTTTTGTAATGTATTAATAGGTAACGTTGGAAAATTTTGATAACCAATGCGATTTCCAACAAGGACACTAAGTTAACAAATAAAACACTAGGTTAAATGTTATGTACTACGTACAAACAGCACCTAGCTCTGCCGAGGGCACATTTTTGAAAAATATTGATTGATAATATATTAAAAATTATTTTTCACCGGAAATGCGTAGATTTCTGGGGTTGAATTTTGTATTTATATCAACTGGAATAAGCTCTATCAGAATAGTTTTTTTTTTAATTTTCGGACCGTTAATTATTTCACATTTTTTGTTTTAATAAAATATTTCGGAAAAAAAATATATGAATACTTAAATGCTTTTTTGACAATGAATTCGTCACTTATTCAGATTGAAAATTTTTATGTGTGTTAACAGGATACAACTGTACAACTTGTAAATTTTTGAAATTTTAGGGCTGTTTTCATTAAAAAAAGAATGATAATTTGTGGTTTTGGCCCTGAAGATATAATTTTTTTAAATTTTTTAACTCGTTTGATTTTCAAAAGGAAGGACAACTGGGGTTTTTGACTCGTAAGATGTGAAATTGGAAAGTTGAAATTATGTTTGTGCATACCCCAGAAAAAACTGTAATTGAAATGTGGACTTTATAAAATTCTAAAACGGGTAATTATTTAAATAAAGCGTAACACACAAACAAAAATCGCGTAGCATATTATATAAGTGAGGATAAATTATCGACATTTTTTAAATCATGAGTATTATCATAAATCACAACATCAAAACTTAAAATCAATTAAAAAGTCGGATCTCGACACAACTAGCTGCTGTTTGTACGAAATAAATAAGTCACGCCATTATTGTATAAAATTAACATTTAATTAATTTAAAGTCTTCATAATTGGAATAAATTCGTGACATTTCCTAAGCCCCACCACTGGGGTCTAGTCCCACGGTTAGGAAACACTACATTAAACTGTATTAAAAGTCGAGATTTGTATCGAATTTTTTAAATTACAAAAATTTTAATTATTGGTGAAACCAATCCAAACCAAAATTCTGGAATCAATCGAATATCATAAATCAGAACAGGGACATCAGAACTAATAGCAAAGTTTAAAGCGCCCACAAAGTCAACAACGTTGAAATCTTTTATAAAACTCTATAATTAATTTTAGATACCACTCGCAAAATAAAAAACAATGAAATTAATGGTCTTGACTATCATTTTATCGGAAAAAATAAATTCTGGTCTTTAGTAAACGATAATTGTTTTATTGAATATGGGAAATTTAATAAACATTATTATGGTACCACATTTTCATCGGTAGAAAGTGTAATGAAATCCAACCGAAACTGTGTTATAAATCTTGAAGAAGAGGTAAATATAATATATTATTACATTCACATTAGGGTATGCCATTTTTAAAAATTGAAAAGTACGTATGTGGGTTAACCTGTCATTATATTCAAACTGATAAAACTAGCTAAAAATGTTAATTATCTTCCTCTAAATATCACTTATTTAATTATTGGAAATAATATATTGTATTTTCTTTTTCCGTCGAAAATCAGCTATTAATTTTATGATTTTAATTTTCTATTTTTGTAAGCGAAAACTGAAAATTCATCAAATTTTTTAAAGTTATTTTTTACGAAAAATTGAAAAAAGTAAGTTTTTATTTTGTAAAACTGTATTTAGTACTTACTGAGTTTCTAAAAAAACTAAATTAAACACATTAATGTATACTCAATTTAATAGGGCTTATAAATAATATAAACTATATTTTAGGCAATATTACGACTTTACCTTTCAAACTTGAAGCCTATTATGGTACTTATTTTACCCTCTTCGCACAAACCAAACCTTCGCGAAGCCTACTACAAGGTAATAACATTTTTTTGCACACGTATAACATTATTAGGAGGAAAACACATCAGAAATAAACCACCACGCCAACTTTTTAAAGAAAAATTATTACAACTTTTTTGAAAAAGTTATAATTAACGAAACAGCAAAATCAACTGTAAATGAGCTGATAGATTATGTAGATAAAATCAACAACAACCCTCAATGGATTGTATCACATTGGGTAAATTCGTTATCAATCAATAAACACGTTCGTTATTAATTTTATTTTAAATGGTTTATAACAGCTGTATATTTTGTTATCTATTAAATTTTTATGCGTTTGAATGTGTTAACCAAAGTGTATCGTGAAAATATATTATAAAAGTATCTGTAATAAACTGCCTGTGATTTGTACTCTTTAAATGCTCGCTAAATAAATGTGTATAAATATTTAATAAAATTACCCATATTTTAAAGCGTTCAATAAATCCGTTCACAATAATATTTTTTTCAAATATCCAAAAATAAAAATCAACTAAAATCACATATTTTCTAATTAATCCAACAGACTCCAGGTAAAATTTATCACAATTAATACTAAAAAATTTAAATTGTAAAAATTGATATATAAAAATAACTTTGTTAACAAATCTACTTTGCCTTGTCAATTTACACAAAATACTTTATCGTTCAAATCAATGGCGAAATCAAAAAATACAAGTCACCACCATCAGAGTAATTAAAATGTAACATTAATTTAAACGTATAGATCGCAAGGACCATAGAGGTGGAATCAAGAAACCAAAAAGACAACTTAAAATGAGTTTGCGTGGGGTAATAATTGTTATAAATTTGTTAGTAATTTTTAGCTGGAACAAAAATATGTGAGGAATATGAAGTACGCAAAAAAGAATAACAAGAAAGTTGCAAATTGATGTAATAAAAATTTCAAATTTACTTGTATGATTTTACGGCTTTGTGAACAGATTTGTGATTTTTGTGCCCGCTTATTCCGTATTCATCAAATGTGAATATCTAATGGCAATTATAATTATGAAATTTATTGAATACCTTATTAATTTTCCATTTAAGCGTGTATTGTTCTAAAATTTTCCAAATTACTTTTTGATCCCAATCAATACTTGGTCCATCTTTAAGGTATCTGGGATAATGTCATTGATAATATTGGCATTTTAGAATTAAATTACGGGCTATCGATAATAACGAAGGAATCTTTAGATATTTCCATTTTTTCAAGTGAATTTTTCATTTCTATTGTTCTTATTTTTCCTTTTCCATCGTAATTTCCTGTCTGTTAAATTGTACTTTTTAAGATTTACCGTTTGATAGACAAAGAATTTTTAAGCTGATACCATTCAGAGTGCATATTTGAATTAAGGGACCAAAAAACCTATACAATTATTAAATCTTGATTTCTCATTGTTACATGATTTCATCATCAGGATGTGCAATGACCAGCAATAAATTATCCTCTTTTATATTAATTTTCAACTCATCGCTCAAGTCAAGTATTTCGTTTTTTTCGTGGCTTTCAATGTTGTTGCAAAAACGTTTACACTCACCAAACAAAAATATTGAAATTACAAATGAAAGGTAAAAAACCACAATGCATAAAGTTATAATCATTTCAAGCTAATTTTAAAATATAATTGATCATCCGGCAACATGGATTTTTAAATACGAAAAATTGTAACTATCAGCGATAACAATGCAGAATTAAAAATTTACAAATATGTAAATTTAAATTTAATTGATAATGTCATGTAAACTCTTGGGAATATATAATGGGATTAATTCTTAATTAAAAATCCTAAAAATTAAAAATTAATATTGTTATAATATACATATAAGTCTGTTTATTTAAAAATTGTTTTGTTATATGTATGGATATCCATAGTAAATATAAATATTTAATTGGACTTAATATTTATAATGTCGGCTAAATCCAATGAAAAAACTGATAATGGTGATACAAAAATAAACGAGAATGATGCTTTAGTAAGTGCATTAATTTATTTAAAATGCATATAGCATGTATTACAATTCAATACATTTAACAGAGTATATTCTGGACTTTTGGATATAATCATGATTTGCCTGTAATTAATTTATCGGATTCAAAAATAAATAAAATTGCTTATGCTGCAAATAAAAGTGCCATTATTTATGATGAATCAGAAAAGACGCAAACCACTTTAAAGGGACATGTATGTGTTATATTACATTTTATATTTTTTTAAATATAGTGCAATAAAATCAGTTTTATCACGTGTACTGATAACAAAAAATGGATGGCCACAACAGATATTGGATATAATAATAAACTTATTATATGGGACGTTACTACATGGTATACTATTAGAAAAATATTATTTACAATTTGTTAAAATTTAAATCAATACATTTTGAGATTGTAGCTAAAATTAGAATTGTTGTATGGCACGTATTGATTAATAAAATAGTTACCAAAAAAAAAATTTAATACAAGAGTATTGTTTTGACGAGGGAAGCATCAATTTGTGCAATAAAATTTTTCTTCGTAGGTTAATTGGAAATAATTCTATAAACAGTAATGTTTAAGACTTCATTATTTAGTAAAAGGATAACGTGGTTTTGATCGTGATATTAAAAGTTTTTGAGATATCACTTTATAATAATTTATGATCATAATTTTAAAAACTATTCCAGAATATATCCTAACTTATATAACATGCTACGCGATTTTTGTTTGTGTGTGTGTGTTCAGCTTTATTTAAATAACTCCCATCTTAGAATTTTATAAAGTCTTCATTTCAATTACAGTTTTTTCCGGGGTGTTCGCAAATATAATTTTAATTTCCCAAAGTCACATGTTACGGGTCAAAAACCCCAATTGTCCCTCTTTTTGAAAATCAAACGAGTTCGAGAATTTGAAAAATATATATACGCTGATACGGATTTTAAAATCATTAACATTATCATAAATTTAAATTTAAAAAAATTATATCTTCAGGACCAAAACCCCAAATTACCTTCTTTTTTTAATGAAAACAGCCCTAGAATTTCAAAAAATTTACAGGTTATACAGTTGTATCCTGTTAACACACAGAAAAATTTCAATCCGAATAAGTGACGACTTCACGGTCAAAAAAACATTTTAGTATTCACATATTTTTTTTTCGAAATATTTTATTAAAACAAAAAATGTGAAGTAATTAACGGTTCGAAAATTTAAAAAAAAAAATTATTCTGATAGAGCTTATTCCAGTTGATATAAATACAAAAGTTTAACCTGATTATTCTGATAGAGCTTATTCCAGTTGATATAAATACAAAAGTTTAACCCGAAAACTCTACGCATTCCCGGGTGAAAAATAATTTTTAATATATTATCAACCAATATTTTTCAAATATTTCGATTAAATTAAAAATTGAAAATGTAAATATTGATCCTACAATTTCAAATAAAATGTGCAGTGAACGTTTACACATTTCCAATAAAGAAATATGGGTAAAAATCTACATAATTCATTCTTTTGAAATTTTTTTCATTGCTACGCAATTTTTAAATTTCAAATTTTCATTTTCAAAATATTTTGTTTTAACTTAAACTACAACAACGAAATTAAAAGTAATACAACTTAGTATCATTTTTATATTTATTACAATCTTTTGCAATATCGATAAAATTCGACTGAATTGTTTTATTTTTTCTGGAATTTATGCTATTTATTACAATTTTTAGGATTGGACTGTTATTATTTTACTTTTGAATGTTAACAAACAAAAAATTAAGATGGAATAATTCAGTAAAAAGTAATATGATACGATGGTTCCACCTGACACAAATTTGGGAACCATTCCTTTAAAATATTGATAATAGTGAATAGTATTTATTTATTTTTATTTGAATTTATTTTTAAAGTATTATAAAAATGTGCTCTCGGCATAACTAGGTGCTGTTTGTACGTAGTACATAACAATCAACCTAGTATTTTATAGAATTCTATGACTTTTCATAATTAAAAATAATCTGTGGTTTTGCCTATGAATATGTAAGTTTCTGAGGCTGAGATGTAGGACAGCATTAATGATTTTAAAGCGCGTCCCAGAATTTATATTTTTTAAATTCTATGGGTTATTTTATTTTAATAAAAAAAAGGATAAATTGGGTTTTTTAACTCCGAAAGACTCAAATTCTGAAAATAATATTTGCGATAAAACAGCACTCTCGAACAACTGTATTAGAAATTGAGTTTTTGTAAATTGTAAATATGACTGTTGCTTTTTTGATTAAACGGTAGCACACACAGACATTTAAGTTTATATAATAAAAGGAAAGGATTAAGCAAGTTTGTTACGCACAAAATCTTTCCTTAGATTTTTATTCTTTAAAGTTTTGTTTAAAATTATACCAAAAGTGGGTTTGCATTTGTCAATTCTTTAAGTCTCAAAATGTATTTTATCAGTGCATTTTGTATTAAATACAATGTATTTGTATTCATTATGGTTATATAGTGTGCCAATTCGGACTTATTTTGAAATATTTAAAAACGGAATAGTATACGCTGCCTTTTCTCACGATTTCAAATATTTAGCTATATTAAGTCATCGTGGAGAAGAGAGCAATCAAGTAATATTATTATTAGCCATTAATTAATAAATTAACAGCTAACTTATAATAAACTATATTTATTAATTTTTTTGTTTGTAGAAACTTTATGTTTATGATTGGAGTGACGTAGACCAAAATAATCCAAAATGGTTTTTAGATATATTCGCAGAATATAATGATCAGGTTATTATTATTAATATTAAAAGTTATTTTTGACATAGAAAGCGTAGACTTTTGAGGTTGAAAAGCTGCATCAGAATAATTTTTTTTTCAAATTCTTGGACATTTAATTAATATAAATTTTATGTTTTAATAAAATAGTTATCAAATGAAAAAAAATGAATACCAAAGTTTTTTTTTGAACTTTAAGGCATCACTTTGTGAGATTAAAAATTTTTGTGTGTTAACTGGAAATAACGGTATACGCTTTAATGTTATTTTTAATTCTAGAACTTTTAAAATATTTAATTTAATTAAAAAAAATAATATCGTGTTTTGATAGTGAAAATATACTTTTTAGGTTGTGATTTATGATAATGATTATGATTTTAAAAAACTATCAGAATTTATGTTTTATGAAATTTTAGGGTATTTTTCATTTTTAAAAAAAGAGTAATTTATGGTTTTGACCATGAAGGCCTGCGTTTTTGAGACTAAGATTTACGACAATGTTATTAATTTTAAAACGTGTTCCAGAATTTATGGTTTTTTAAATTTTTGGGATCATTATATTTTTTTTAAAAAAAAAATTGGGTTTTTGACCCTGAAGAATTTAATTTTAGAAAATAAAATTTATATATAAACATTGCTCGCGAAAAACTGTAAAAAATTAGAAATTAATTAATTAATTAGAAATTGGGTTTAGTTAAATTCTACGATTTTTAATTTTTTAAATAAACGGTAAACGCAGATATTCAATTTTATATAAGTAAAAGATTATGGAAAAAAATACAAATATAATCACAAAATTATCAATACTCTGTTATTTAGTCATAAATTAGGGCAACAGAATACAATAGTTGTAGTTGCATGAATAATTTAATTTAATTTAAAATGTATTCATTATTCATCTTTTAACTAGCAATTTTTAGAAGGCGCGGTCTTATCAAATTATTATAGGATATCACTGCGACTTTCTCAAGCTAAAAGCTTTTCATCTGTTTAAATTTAAAATTTTGTTATATTTTATTATATAATTGAGAGTTATCTAAATAATTTGATTTATGAGTGAAAAAATTTACATTCAGTTCAGATTTAAGATAAAAATTATTATTTTTTAAATTATTTGTAATAGATTTAATTTATTAATTTGTTTGTAGATATTTTTAAAATTTCATCAAACGGATCACAGACAGTTACTATCAAACAGTGATAACAATACAATTTTTTATTATTTGAACAACGAAAAAGATGAAATTAACAATTATTCACCTCCATTAACAAATTCAGATTATAATAAAGTGCTTGGAAATTTTACCCAAAGTGTATTTTTAACTCAATATCCATATCGGGCACTAACAGCGACGTGTCACGGTTTATTAATAGTGTGGGATTCATCAATAATAAATGAAAAAGGTTGATAAAATTAAAAAAACATTTTATAATGTAAAATTATAGAAAAATTAAATCAGCCTCCAATATTTAAAAAATCTCTAAAACTTATTCAAATACAAGAAAAAGCCATTAACGTTTTGGAAGTGTATAAAGAGTAATTTACCAATTTTTAATTTATAAATAATAATACTAATATAGATAGTAGTATGTAATATATAATGTTCACATTTTAGTATATTGGCTATTGGTGGAGAGAGTGGTACTCTTAAATTTTTTGATCAATCTACAAAATTGCTAAATTGGTACTCAAATTGTGTAGTAGAAAATATTGTTTCACTTTCTTTTGACAAAAAATCTGAATCCAAATTGTAACAAGAGATTAGTTTCAACGTTTCATATTTTAGAAATTCCGATATAGACGAAAAAGATTTATCCATGATTTCTGATGACGCTACAATAAATACAAAAAAATTTATTATTGACAGTTTTGTAATCAGCTCGACAAGTAGTATCATATCGCGATTTAATACTAAAAGAAATGATTTTGAAGTATCGATTATTATTATTATTTTTATAATCATATCTTAGATTATTATTAAAGAATTTAAAAATCCTCTAGTGTCAATTACAACAAATTCAACATTGTAATAAATTCAAATTCAATAAGTATAATTATAAAGCCATAATGTATACAAAAATACTTTTAATATTTTCAGATTAATTTTGGGATGATGGATAGACAATTATATAAATTTACAATTAATATATAATGATCAATTTTAGAAAAAATTTGGCGGTTGGCTCAACTGATGGTTATGTAAAAATATACCACTATATTAATAAGTAATAATTTTTCACTTGCTTATTTATAGTATTAACAATCTTGACTGTTATGTATTTCGTACAAACAGTATTTATTTTTTATTTTACATTTGTTAATCGAAATATTCGAAAAATATTGGTTGATAATATATTAAAAATTATTTTTCATTGGGAATGCGTAGATTTCTCGGTTTAAACTTTTGTATTTATATCACCTGGAATAAGCTCTATCAGATTAATCTTTTTTTTAATTTTCGGACCGTTAATTACTTCACATTTTTTGTTTTAATAAAATATTTCGAAAAAAAATATGTGAATACTAAAATGCTTTTTTGACCGTGAAGTCGTCACTTATTCGGATTGAAATTTTTTGTGTGTGTTAACAGGATACAACTGTACGATCTGTAATTTTTTTTAAATTCTAAGACAGTTTTCATTTAAAAAAAATGGTAGTGTGGATTTTGATCGGGAAAATTATTATTTTTTTTTGAGGTTTTTATTTATGATTTTAAAAACTATCCCAGAATTTATGTTTTATACAAATTTAGGACATGTTTCATTTTTAAGACAGGATAATTTGGCGTTTCACCATGAAGATACATATTTAAGAGGCTGAGATTTACGACAATGTTAATGACTTTAAAGCGCGTCCTAGTATGTATGCTTTTTAAATAGTAGGGCTCATTTTATTTTAAAAAAATAGAAGCAAATTATGTTTTTTAACTTGAAGGACTCAATTTCTGAAAATGTAAGTTTCATAAAAACATGACTTTCGATAAACTATATTAGACAATGGGTTGTTTAAAATGCGCGGATGGTTATCGTTTTAAATAAACGGTAACATACACACACGCAGACATTCAATTTTATATAAATACAGAATTAATTGAAAATCTTGTCAATTGGTATAATACAAGATTTATGTACGTGACATAACATAAAAATGAAAATAAATATAAATATAAAATATATTATATTCTAAATATTAGAAAAACGATATGTTGTCAAAATTTTGGCCAAGTCGCAATAACGAGCATGTGCTATGAACCAAATAATGGTTCAATATTGGTTATCGGAACATTAAACGGAAATTTACACATTGTGAATGCTATTACACTAGAAAGTGTTATTGAAAAACCTTTAAATTTTGCAAAAGCGCAAATTATAAAAATTATTTATTCTTCTTGTGGCAAATATATAGTTACATATGTAATATTTTGTTTATTTCACATTTATAATTTATGTTATGTATATGAAACATGGCGTTCATTCTTTATAGTTTACAAAATGTATATTATTATTATCCTATATTTATATTACATTGTTAGAATGAGGATTGGTCGATAACATTATTTTACAAAAAAAAAGATGACACAAAACCATTTGGTTCAGATTGGCTTTTTGGAGGACGTCACCGAGCACATTATGGACCTATAGTGGACATTTTATTTGGTGAAGACGTTGTTACAAAATTACCTAGATTGCTTTCATTAAGTCATGATAGACATTTGGTTAGTATCTATATAATTTATATATTCAGGGTAGTTACAATTTTTTACAATTCGTAATGCTACATATATTGCAATGTATGTAAACATAGTAGGGTGCTCGCGTATCTATATCGGTATACGTATCTATCTTTACTTACACATCTCACCTTAACCTTTAAACTATTTTGAATATTCCCAGACATTTCAAAGTAACCATATTAATAACCAGTTACTGATTTGTTTGAGACTTTGATTTGTTACATTATAGTATAGTGACTATACCATGTATTCCCAATCCTTTTTCGCTTTGGACCCTACGATTGTATTGAAAAAACCTTTTAATCCCAAAAAAAGAATATACATTAGATCCTTTACTTATATACAATTTAATTTAGAAATAAAATCAACCCTTAAATTTAAAATAAGATATAAAAACAAGTATTCTAGAACACGTTTGATTGGCATTATATTGTCGTAAATCTATGACTCTGAAACTTAGATCTTCATAGTCAAAACACAAATCTTTTTTTAAAAATGAAAAAAGTCCTAATATTTTATAATGCACTAAGTTGACTGTTATGTACTACGTACAAACAGGACCTAGCTCTGCCGAGGGTACATTTTTATTATACCAAAAATATAAATTCATGTTGAAAATCTAATTTAAAAATCCTACTATTCACTTTAAAGGAATGGTTCCCAAATTGGTGTCAGATGGAACCATCATATCACATTACTTTTTACATTAAAGCGAATTATTCCATCTTAATTTTTTTTATTAAAATTTGCGTAAAGAATTTTAAACTCAAATACTTTCAAGATGTGATATTAATAAATGAATTGTTATTAAAAGAACCAGATGTTATTATTAAATCTACCGGTTCTATTCTTATATCTAGTGATTCGGCTGATTATAATGAAGATCATATGAACAAAGTTTTGTCAAGTTTTGATGTAAAAGATGGTTGTGTTCTTATTTGTGACGATTTTTTGCAGGATTATATACTAAACTTAATTTTAAATTTTATACAAAATGTTTTGAAAATGAGAATTTGAAATTTAAAAATTGCGAAGGAATGAATTATATAGATTTTCACCCATATTTTTTTATTGAAAATGTGTAGACGTTCAATCCACATCGAAATATTTGAAAAATATTGGTGGATAATATATTTAAAATTATTTTTCATCAGGAATGCGTAGATTTCTCGGGTTGAACTTTTGTATTTATCAACTGGAATAAGCTCTATCAAAATAATTTTTTTTTTTAATTTTCAGACCGTTAATTATTTCACATTTTTTGTTTTAATAAAATATTTTGGAAAAAAAATATATGAATACTAAAATTTTTTGACCATGAAGTCATCACTTATTCAGATTCAAATTTTCTGTGTGTGTTAACAGGATACAACTGTACCACCTGTAAATTTTTTTAAATTCTAGCGCTGTTTTCATTAAAAAAAAAGGGTAATTTTGGGTTTTGGCCCTGAAGATATAATTTTTTTAATTATAAATTTATGATAATGTTTATGATTTTAAAATCCGTATTAGCGTATATATTTTTTTAAATTCTTGAACTCGTTTAATTTTCAAAAAGACGGACAACTGGGGTTTTTGACCCGTAAGATGTGAGTTTGGGAGGTTAAAATTTATCTTATTATACGTCCCGGAAAAAGCTGTAATTAAAATGTGAACTGTATAAAATTCGATAGTTATATAAAATAGACGGGTAGTTATTTAAATAAAGCTGAACACACACACACAAACAAAAATCGCTTAGCATATTATATAAGTTAGGATAAATTCTATGATGATTTTTAAAACATGCATGATGGAAAAAACTATATATTACAGGTATTTAATATTTCATTTTTTCTGGGATTAATGTTTTTTATGACGATTTTTTAGGGTTGTAACAATAATTTGATTGTTTTTAAGATCATCAACTTATTGTTTTAACAAATTGTAAATAAATTGAATAATTATAAGGAATTTAAGAAATTATTAGGGAAAAAGTAAATTAATTAGATTAAATTACATTTCTATACAAAAATTCTAATAAATAATAGTGTTTTGCGAAACAGAAAGATTGAGCACCACTACTCTAAAATGTGAATAAAGGGAAAGAGTTTAATCATGTTAATGTTTTATAAATCTTATAATATTTTATTAGTAACTATTTTGTATAATAACTGTGCAAATAAAATTTGATTGTTATAATAGGTTGAATATTCCATAAATTTGGATAGTGATGAATTGAATATAAGTGTTGATGAAGAAAATTCAAATGAACTCAAGAAGGGATGTTTAAAAATTGTAGGCTATGACAGAATTGAATTGGTTGCACGACCTATTGCAATGATATGGCATCCTGCAATTAACAATGAATGTTTTATTCAAACTATCAATGATGAGGTATGTGGTCAACCTTTTTCACTCGCTGGTCAAATTACACAAAAATTTGGGAGTAACGTGATACCAATTTTTTCAGCTGTAAATTAATTGATAATTAAGGTGAAATTGGATATTTATTTCTATAATTAATTATAATTAAAATTTTTGACTGATTGATTAAAATTTTGGATGTAAAAGTACATGAAATTTCCGAAAAATCTGTAGAAAAGGGGCATATCAATAGAAAATCTATTTACTACACATTTTAATTAATTACGATTAAGTTAATCCATTTTTACTGTCTTCATATCTTGGAATCTTTGCAGCTCTATTGATATATTTTTTAACTACCTATTTCAAAAATAATGATGTTTGAACAATTCTAAAATCGGTTTGTCACTAATTGGTTAAAGTTTAAACAGCGCTGATCTTCTGAAGGAATAATTTTTTTATATGCTAACAAGATGTACAACTAAATTTTACAGAATTTCCTGTATAAATTCAAAAATACATTATAAAATTATATAAATTTTCTGAACCACCCCATGATATGTACTATATATTTTTTAATTTTAATTTAAATAGCTAAAATTTAAATTGTACAACTCAGACACTAAAATGTGCCGAAAAACTATTCTAGCACCAATATATGCTTCTAAAATCAAAAGGTTTGATTATAATGAATTATGTATGTTAACAATACAATGATATACCATGTACATTATATTATACCTGCGGAATAGAATGGGTACAACTGTAGATTCTACATGCAGTGTGCATCAATAATATAATCAGTGTATTATTGCACTATTATCACTCTTTATTTATGCCAAAGTGAAATTTTGGCTAAGGTTTAGCAATTGAAGTGTATTAATTTATTATTATATAATAATAATTATTAATAATTTATTATCAAAACATTTAGGATGATAAATCTACCAAAATTTTATCATTACAATATCGAATACTCAAAATCTGATAAAAGTGAAGAGTCAAATAAAAAACATTACATATTTTTCAGTAATGAAAATATTATTGGTTTACAATTGTTACCAGCCTCCGGAGACCCGGCAGAATCTATTGTGTATGTGGCTCATGATGAAGTATATGTTGTATTAATATTGTTTATCCCGTAGATTGTAGATGTGGCAATAAGTGGTGACGGATTATATGCTTTTACGTGCGGTGGTAAAGATGGATGCGTTCATCAATGGTTGATAAATACAGAGTACTGTTTTAAATTTAAATTAAATTTGAAATTAGTTTACAAAAAAAATAAATAATCAAAATTAATTAATTATAAATTTAGTGTCGTGGATATACAAATTAGCTTAAATTCTAAGGATGCAAATCGACCATTTCATAATATGATAGTGGAAGCTACAAATCTCACAATGGACGAAATTGAAGATTTTTTTTATCATGCTCAAATTAGGGGGTTTGTTAAATTATAATATATAAATAATATACATTTCAGGGAGGGCGTCAATAGTACCAAAACTCGTAGTGTTGGAGATACCATTTTATTAGAAGAAATTCCCTACATGATGAAAGCTTTAGGAAATTATTCAAGTGAAAAGGATGTAAAATAAAATTAAGTTTTCAAAATATCTATATTATAATAATAGATTGAAGATATGACCAATGAAATAAAGTATAGTCAATATTCAGAAAAAGGAGAATTTGTTGAATCAATTGGATTGAATGATTTCATTAAAAGTAAATTATATATAATTTTATAATATAATATCAAGAGACTGACCGAGATAGATCAATTTAGAAATTAACAACTTCAATTTGAAATATTCGTTGTTTTAAATAAAATAAATGACTTTCTCTTTATATCCCTCTCCTACCATTCCTATATCACAATTATTAATTTATTTATTATATTCTACTACATATGTATGTACCTTCAGTGAAGTAACAGGAAGATCCTTCACTGTTATATAAGTTTCATAAGTGTTTAAGGTTGAAATTTATGATAATACTGATGCTTTTAAAGTTTGTATCAGAATGTATATTTTTCAAAGTTCTAGGACACATCCTATTCTTTAAAAAGGGTAATTTGGGCTTTTGACCCTGAAAGACTGAATTCCTGAAAATGAAATTTGCGATAAAACCTTACTATTGAAAAAGTTTGTTAGGAATTGATGTATTTGAAACTATACGCCTCTTAGTTTCTTCAATAAATGGTTAAAAACAGACATAAATTTTTGACTAAATTACTTTACACGAGAAATGATTGCTAAGTATATTATAACTAGGTTGACTGTTATGTATTACGTACAAACATCACCTAGCTCTGCCGAGAGTACATTTTTATTCTACAAAAAAATAAATTAAAGTTGAAAATCTAACTTAAAAATATTATTCACTATTATCAATCCTTTAAAGGAGTGGTTCTCAAACTTGTTTCAGGTAGAACCGTACCAATTTAATAAATACTTAAAAATACCAATTATGTATCAATAATTAACGGAATCTTCACTTTATAAACATATTTCAAACGAATTTTACTAATATTATAAAGGATTGTAATAAATATAAAAATGATAATAACAAAGTTGTATTACTTTTAGTTTCGTTGTTGTAGTTTTTATTTCAATTTTATACGAAGTGTTTTAAAAATGAGAATTTGAGATTTCAAAATTGCGTAGCAATGAAAAATGATTCCGAAGGAATGAATTATATAGATTTTCATCCATATGTCTTGACTGGAAATGAGTAGACGTCAATACACATAATTTTTGAAATTGTAGCATCTATATTTACATTTTCAATTTTTAATTTTAATCGAAATATTTGAAAAATATGGTTGATAATATATTAAAAATTATTTA
>LWCA01000209.1:0-40036 GCA_001642005.1 Intoshia linei | reverse complement strand
AATCCAAATTCAAGACCATCGCGTCAAATTAAAACACCCTCATATCTTAAAAAAGACAAAATATATGATAAATATGATTCTGATAATTAAGAAAAATTCTTTTTTTCCTCTCACCACTTATCCTGGAGGGAAGGTGTAGCGTTGCTATATCTCTTATGTACATATCTGACTTTATTTATACTCTTATTTACACAAATTAGACAACCGCACTTTTACAAATAGATTCTGTGAACAACTTAAATTTATAATTTTTGTATACCAATAAATTAATTATTATATCTCATTACAATCTAATAATTAGATAAAACAAGATAAGTATGAGCTAGTAATATATGAATGTTGATAATGAATATTTTCAATAGATTAGCAATATCGAATATAGTTCACATGTTATATTGGTTTACTTTAATAACGGATACTTCATGAATAACTTATTCAATATTGTACATCTGTTTAAAATATTGGTTAACTAATATTCGTATATCTTATCTACATCGTGTTTTATCCATTAATTGCTTTGTGTTTTTTCGAGAATATATTTATAATATGCATCACTAATGCAACTGGATATGCTGATGCTTCCACCGGGTAGACTTCACTCTTTATTACATTAAATATATCAATAAATAAGAAATGATTACATTTTTTCCATTAATTCTTTTTTAAAGAATGATTTATCGTAGCATTCCATTTCGTAGAGTTGAAACTAATTAAAATGAAAAATTATGATTATTTTGACAAAGCATTTTAAGAAAACCTTTGAAATTTGAATAAATAATTATATAATCAATAATTACATAACATAAAAGTAAAAGAGAAATACGTTTATCAAGTTACATTAATCAAAAATGTTTTCAAAAAACCATACCCATAAATAGACATTTTGTGGATCACATAGACTTTGAATAATTTTCCATGTTTTCAAGTTATTTGCACTCAATGTTGAACTTGAATCAAAATTTTGATTTTTAATTGCTTCGATAACTTGAAAAGAAACATTTCGGCCTCTCGTCAAGTTTGATTGTATATTAGTTTCTTCCATAAGTAAAACTACCATAGATATAACTATACGCGTAAACTTTATTAGTAATTATTTTACAGATTTAAAATGAATTCTGGTTTTAAAATGCATCAGGATGATTTTCCTGCGCTGAAAGACTATAATGGTAGAATTTAACGAGAAACAGTTTAAATAATTATTTAAAATTTTATTTAGCGCACATTGAAAAGACTAGACAAAACGTAATGTATTTATTTGACCACATTAAATTTCTTGTAGGCCTCACATAAAGATAAATCAAACAATCTGGAAGATGGTTATATATAATTTGGTTTTAATTTACATGATAACTTAGGTATACTCAATAATATTCCTGCGTCTCTACAATCAGATCAATATGGTTTGGCTGCAATGTTTATGCTCTGGAATCTTTCAGATGAAATGAGCAGCAAATCGCGTCTTTTTAACGATGAAAATTTTTATAAAGAAAAAACCAAGTAATTTTTTTCATAAAACTTGTAGTAAGACTTGGTATATTTTTAAAACTGTATGTATGTCGTTATTAGTCGTATTTAATTAAAAAACACCAAATTCTTAGTCAATTAACCAGTTCACTTTAATTCTTTTAACCCTACATTTATATTTTATATTATTTTTATCTGCAGAAATCCAATAAACTCAGCCTTATTTTGTCAAACAAATATTCCGGCTCAAGAATTGGGTAAACTAGACTTTTATTAAAATTTTACATTAATTTTCAGATTATCGAGTTCCATTAGATTACATGACCAATCTCTTGGCTGAAGGCAAAGTTGTACCTCCAAGTTATAAATATATGAAAGAGGACACATTATTTTTCATATTTTACGCCTTTCCACTACAAACCGTACAAATTGTTGCTGCCAGGCAATTGTAATTATTATACGCCTTAAAATAGTATTTATTGAAATATTTCCTAAAGGTTTTCAAATGGTTGGAGATTTCACAAGGAAGAACGTTGTTGGATTAAGAGAAGAGATAGCGATCAAGCTGTGAGTCAAAATAACGCCGAAGGCACATATATAATATTTAATTTTAATCAATGGAAAGAAATGGAATATAAAATGATTCTTAATTTAAATCACTTGGAAGACAAAATAATGGAATTTTCAGATTGTTCTGAACCTGACAAATAATTCATTATTGTTTTGTAAATAAATTTAATACCAGAAAACCAGGTTTATTGTTTCATCATAATGTATCATTCTACTTAAACAATGCGACTACCAGAAAAATTTGATAATTTTATTAATCAAAATAAAAAAGTTGTGTATTTTATATCGATTATCTTGGATATTAACTAGATTCTAAACTTTGTACATTGTACATGACATAATTATAATACACAAGTTGAAATCAAAAAAATGTATAAAAATAAATTTTTATGTTTTAATTAATAAATATACTTCAACGCAAATTAAAATAAAATCGAGAGTAAGTTATTGACACTATTAAAATCCAATAAATTCTTTTTCGTATTTATTAGTGGAGGAAATTCTTAAAGGTTCTTCATCATATTCATCAAAATGGGAAAAGTCTCCATTTCCCTTAACTTTAGGTATAAAAGGTGCTTCAACCTAAGCAATAATCATTATAGTAAAAATTAAAAATACTTGTTTGTGGTATATTGACAACCAGTCACTTATTGTAAACCATTTGTGTGATTTAATATCATTAACGCCACCTTTCAAGTTTCCGTATCGTTTAGTCAAATCCACTTGAAGTAAACAACGTATTAAATCTTTGAGGTCACTACAAAAATGTGCTGGAAATCGTATCTAATATACATTTATTTTAAATAAATTTATCGTTACCTTTCCAGATACAATTTTTTCGTAAATTTTGATTGGTTCTTCGGCAAAAAAAGGTGGAAAGCCTGCTGCCATTTCAAATATTAATACACCTAATGCCCACCAATCAACAGCTTTGTTATAACCCTAATGTATAATAATTATTCCATAACATTACGCTAAATTTTGCATACAATTATAAATGTATTGCTAACTGAATAATAATAACAATTCAAATTTTTAAATGAAATTACTTTGCTCAATATAATTTCAGGTGCTAAATATTCCGGTGTGCCACACAATGTCCAAGTGCGACCTTTTACTTTTTTTGCAAATCCAAAATCTGTTACTTTTACATATCCTGAATTGTCAATTAATAAATTTTCAGGTTTTAAATCTCTATATATAAGGTCCAAAGAATGTAAATATTCAAATGCAAGTATAATTTGTACTGCGTAGAATCTGGAGTGAGGTTCACTATGAAATTAAATGTATTTTATATAAATGTTTGTTAAATATTATATGTCGTTCCCAATCTTACTAACACGTTATATAATTATATTATATGATTTTCCAGTATTTATCATCATTACCACTATGCAATCAACAAAAAAATTTATTAATGAAGCCTTTGACCTGTCATATTCTACACAAGAAGGTGAACATTATGATTTATGTTCATGTCTTCACTACAATTGTTACAGTAGGGTGTCTACATTTTGTTTATTAGAAACACCCATTTTGCACGTAGATGCCTTTTTTGATTTTAAGCATTTATGCCAAAAAAAATTAAATCGGTTAATACTTACCATCTTCCCCCTTAAGTGATATTATAATAATAATAAATCCTTTGGTATCAAGCTGTAATTGATAACTTCATCCAAAGTCAAGGTTTGGTCAATGAATTCAATATTCTGAAAAGTAATACCCGCTAAAGATTTATTCTTTCTTTTCAACCATATTCAACGAATTACCAAAAAATTTCATTAGCATATGATTCACCGCGACCACAGCATTCCATTTACAATGTAGTTTAATATGACAGATCTGATGTATATTATTCTCATCATTATACGGACATGTGGCCCTCGGTTGAGAAACACTGATATATAAAAATTTCAATTACTTAAATCTTCCGACTCGTCGTAGATGTGAAAACATTTCCCCACCTGATACAAATTCTAGTACCATATATAAATTGGAATTGTCCTAAAAATATCATTATAAAAATATACTATTTTATAAAACAAAGTAGAGTGTCAAACTTGTCAAATAAGCAAATACGTTTAAAATATAATTGCTATATTTAACAATTTAAGAAATATAACTTAATCTTAACTTTTAGATATCAAAAATTTCTATTTTAATGGGGAATGAATATACCGCATCCGAGACTCCTCTTCAGGTGGTGATAGCTCTACGAAAATTGTGTAAAATGGGGGATCAGTTTTCTAAATTGAGCATTTAAGAAAATTCTATAATTATAGGTTTGGTCCAAAAGTTTGAATAGAATATTATTTTATATAAATTTTTAAATGTAATATAAATATTACTTACTTATATAAACTAATTGTGGCTAAAGATGTGTATGTATGTGTAACATATATTTAGGCAATCGACAGTCCCACAAATTTAAAAAAAAATCCAACTCAGATTTTTCCGATGCAAAACCACAAATTACCCATTTTTTAAATGATTCGAGTCAAATAATTTCAAAAAGTATAATTCTAATGCTCATAGTTTTTAAAACAACAAGCATTGACATAAAATGCACTGTTTTGATCTTGTCATTAATTATAATGCTAATGATTTTAAAAACTACCCCAAAGTTTATGTTTTATAAAATTTTAGTACATATTTCATTTTTTAAAATGGGGTTATTTGTGGTTTTGACATGAAGGTGTGCGTTTCTGAGATTGAGATTTACGACAATGTTGATGATTTTAAAACGCGGCCCAGAATGTATGTTTTATTAAATTTTTGGATTGATTTTATGTTTAAAGAAAAAGGCAAATTGGATTTTTGACTCATAAGAACTCATATTCGGAAACTGAAAATAAATATAAACACGATCTCCAATTGTAAAATTTTAGAAAAAACTGTATTAGACATTGGGTTTGTTTAATTCTACGACTATCAATTTTTTAAATCCTACTTATAATTATAAATCAACATAATTTTATTTTGGGTTTGATTGATAATAATTATGATTAATTTTTAAAATATATTTTTAAGGTTATTCTTAAAGTTTGAAAGAAGTAATCAAAGTTGAATCAGCCCTTGATAAATTAAAAGAATTTATTTCGAAAAAACTAAGATAATTTTTCAGAAAACATTTGACAAACGATTACAACAATATTTGACACTCTAATAAATACAAGTGTAAATAAATTATCATTTACCTTAAAATGGTAATGTAACTTGACGAGAAATGGATAATCTATAGACATTAATATTTTTTTTTCACTTAAAGTATGCTCAATTTGTTTTAATTTTACAATCTAAAATTATTATTAAATCTGACAATTTAAAAATTAAATAATAATAATAATATAATAGTATATATTGTGACTTAATAACAATTTACGACTTCTGTGTCCGAGTTGTCATGACCATGCATGGCAAACTCAATTGTCTATAATACATTAATATTATTATAGTACAAGATACATATTATAGTGCATATACATTCTCTAAACTTTAGAGTTTAAAGTGACCACCTCTACGATTTGTCTAGACTTTAGACTAGATTAAAATTAAAAAAGTCAATCGGTGCAATAGATGAAACGTTTACCGAAAAATAAATTTAAAACATTAACATAAACTACTTAAGAATTGTAAATAAATTTATAGATTGAGTTCGATTTAAATTTGTGTTTTTTTAAATTATGCCACCTCTGATATAATCACTGTAGTGAGTTAGATCGTTTGATATAAAACTGATCCAATAGTTTAATTATTCAAATTATGTTCCCAAAAATTATATTGCTAACAGAGTAGAAAAATAAAATTTTCGTGCATCATCGAATTTCTCGTATATCTACTTATACAAGACATTAATCAACTGCAAAAAAAGAAGCTACCAACAAAACTATTATACCATTCATAATAAATCTTTTTAAAACTAGTGAAAAAGTATAGATACATATATATTATTAATTTCTACTCAATTAAAAAAGTAAAATTGACAATACTATTAATTTGTTTATGTAATAAATTTACGCATAATTCAACAATAATATGACTTAGATTCTCATGAATCTTATGATAGCTTTAACATGCATTGTTAAATAAAATGTGAATCTAGCAAAATGTAAAAAATTTCAAAAGTATCAATTCCATGCAATTTTTTAAAACGTGAATATTGTTGAATTACCTTTTGTTTTTCTAAGATTTTCATAGCAAAATATTTAGTATTTTTTTTGTGTTGCACCAACATTACTCTTCCAAATGATCCGGTACCAAGAGTTTTGATACGATCAAAATCTTCCAGGCATCCATTATTCTAAATATAATATATATACAATAGATTTAATAAATGTAAAAATCTAATTTTTAAGGATGTAAAAATAATTGCGATTTAGTATGTAATGGTACTATAACGGTAGTTTAAGTAGAATCAATAAATCAAATCATATGCGCCTGTTAATATGCTAATATGTCTAGTATGCATATATCGTATAAATGACATAAACTAGTAAAAACGTACAAAATAAAAGAAATCAATGGAAAAAAAATAAAATACTTTTGCAAAGTATACAAGGTATAAATTACATTTTTGACCATTTGAAATTTGACAATTTAAGAAAATGTTGAAACGATTGCATAAAATAAATAAAAACGGCAAATGTTATTATTACTACAATACATTCAAAAAGTAAACAAATTAAGTAAAAAAATGTGCAATATGTATACAGTTGTTCTCAATATTTTCATATTGATAGAAATGATTATATTTCACACAATAATTTGATATAACACTAATCAAACTATAATTCTTAAAAAATGTCGAAAAATCAAAAGTATTTAAAATTTGATTAGTTCATTAATTGAATCAACAGATATAAATTCTACATAAATCGGTAAGTATAAATGTGCGACAATGATTTGACATTAATGAAATTATTGTCAAAATAAGTGAAAAATCAATAAAATAGACGAAAAAGATTAAAAATGAGAAAACAATCATTTAGATATTCACAAAATATCCTCCTACATGTATATAATAATTACTTGTGTTGGTTGTTCCCATTTTTTATTGAAATCGAGTTGCGCTTGAGATAATAATTGTTTAACTAAAAACAATTTTAAATTTTGATGAATATACAATAAAAAAAAAATAATAAAAATTTTTTATTATTAATCTTAAACCTTCGTCTTCTGTCATGCCTTTTTTTCCACTAGGATTATTACCCATTTAGACAAACTTTTACAGTATTTTTCAAATTAACGCAATGTTATGTACGTTATTTATATGTGAGTAAACGCTGTGAGATTCACTAGAATATTTTCAATTTGTTATCTGAAAAATGATGGCAACAAATTTATATTCCATTATCTGCTCTAATCGTTAATGAAATAAATCAAATATAAAATATTGCTATAAATACTACAAGTCTGAATATGCTAAGGATTTTTGATATTTGCAACTTTAAGTTTAGTTCAAGCTTACTTGGATTTTAATGAAATTTAAAGATTGCATTAAATTGGAAACAATATCGATAAATTTGACTAAACAGGTATGATATGGTAAAATCTATAATTTTTCATCTAGAATTATGTCACTTTATTAGAAATAGTTGCTAATATTCACTATAAACTCAAAACCGTAATTTTTTAGTTTTTATGTTAAATCAATACATAGTTAAGTAGGAAAGTCGATTACACACTTCAAAATTATAAATATTTTTTTAAACGCTCTATTATTTCAATGTTATAACCAATTTAGATACCGTGCCTAACCTATATTTAAATTAATTGACTTCATATAACTAATGGATTAGATAATGTGACTCTAGCAGTGTTTAATGTATGTTTCGTGTGTGAATATAATTCTATTTTATTGTTAAAAAATACCAATTTATTATTTCTAAAAATTAATACAATTTAAAAATCGTTTGTTATATTGAATCGTGTCACACAAGGATATAATTGCCGTTTATATTGTCAGCAGTTATATTTAATTGAATAAGATTTGACAAATTGATATCGTTAAATCGTTAATAATTATAAAAACCAATAATTATTGGTAAATTATGATTAATTAAAAGTAAATTTGATGTTAATCAATCTACAGGTGCACAGCCAAAAAAAAATTAGAAGCAATATCTTTGGTTGGTTTACCAATTAAGGTTTTGCATTATTATAATATTGTGAGGATAGTAAGGAACAATCACTCCATAAACTAGCATATGGGCTTTAACCTCTGATAATTCGTTATTAAGTCAAAGACAATGGGAATAAAGTATGAATCACAGGTATCATTCATCAGATGCAATTACAATATATTATAATTTTTATACTGTATATGTCATGTTTTTAAAAAAAAGTTTTTGGAACTGTGCCAAAATCGTACTATTAAGTAAAAAACAAGTTATGTGGTCAATAAAGTTAATTTTTAACGTAAGCTTGTATATTATTAGTTAATAGTTGTATATATAATGCATGTAAACTAGGACTTTACGTATCAGATTTTGTCAAAAGAAGACTAAAGAGCCATCAGCAAGATCTTAGGAAAATTTCAGCAGCCAAAATTTTCAATATTTATTGTCCCATAAAAACTCACTATGATGAACATTGTAATAATCAAATTTAAAATTTCTTATTTTTTAATTTATCTCTTTACTCAACTTATACCAGTGCTTTCCAAACTTTTTCCACTATGGACCACTTGTCACAAAAAAAAATCCCCTTAATCCTGAACACGTCACTAAGGTAATATTTATATTTTTTTATTATATATTCCTCCTTAATTCGAAAATTTAACATTCATTTTGACATGGTAGCTTCAATGACGTAATTAAAAAAATTATTAATTTCAAACACAATTATGGTAAACTACCAGTGTCGAACGTATCGTATCCGAGACCCTTCTACCGAGGGATCTCAATTAAATTTTTTTAAAATGGGGGCTATAATTTACTAAATTGAGCATTAAATTTTTTTTTGATTATCAACTAATTTGTGTGTTAAATTTAAAATGTCAACTCAAGAGTGTTAAGAGATGGATAGGGTTATATGACATTCGTTTACAAAAATTTTTTAAGGAGCTATTTTTCATTTTAGGAGTGGCCACTAGTTGTCTAGGTTCTGTTCTGGGAACGACTATCTAACTAAGTTAAATTGTTACATAGATTAAATTTAACGCACGTGAAAAGTATTGACGTTATTCGCTCGAATGTCGACAATGTTTAAACCTGTTAAAACTGAAATATTTATTACATTATTATTATGTATATACAAGATGTGATACTTTTCTGTTCAACAGATTTAAAAATTTAACGAACCAAAATATTGGTCATTTTCAGAGTCTTTAGAGAAGGCTTTAAGGTTTGTCTTTATTATTAATTATTTGTAATTACGTGAAAGTTTCATTTATACTTAAATTTTACACAAACATTTGTTTTTTTTTTTATAATTTTTTGTAAGTCACCTACACTTTGTCGATTTATTCAAAATTTACAATCAGATTCTACATCATATTAACTCATACTTAAAATTAAAAATAATCATTCAGATACTGTTCATTTTGCCTGGGTGCAAACAAAAATTGAAAATTAATTGTTAGTGTAATTATAAAATTATAACTTAATATTTTTAATATAATTTATAAATAATCAATATTTTATGCGTTAGTTACATTACTCAATTTAAAAAATCTATAATTCAGAATGAATGATTGAAGTTTGATATATGAACTCAAACCATGGTGAAAATTGTTTCCAGTTAATATATCATAATTTTTTAAAGTAACAAAAATTAAAAATTATTCAAATTAATTATACAACTTAACCTATATCGAATATTTATCAAACTTTGATAATTAAACCAATTTCACCTTAGAATCTGCAAATTTTATATTTTCAAAAATCAAAATTTAAATTGTTTTTAGTGTTTGGTATTTCAAAAAATAGTATAATGTGATGATGAAGTTATAACGTGCAGATCAAATTTTTTATATGTGTAGCTTTTGTCGAATAAGCAAGGCCGTCAAGATGGGGATATAGGGGCCATATGGACCGGACTTACAATCATGAAAGCCGAATTTTTTAATTTATTAATAGGTTATGTTGAAAAATTTCCAATGTACATGTATATCAAAATTATTCTACAAAAAATGTTCTATTAACATTCCAATTAGTAATTTTTAATTTTTAGATAATGAACGATCGATTAAGCATAGTATAAAGGTCCCAGTTATTAAAAAATATTATAGGGCTTACTGTTAGCTTTCCACGACCCTGCAAATAAGAGGTTGTGAAATATATGGAATAATTTCAATATCAGAAAACTACAACTTTAAGATTGATGTTCAATGATTGACGTTGATAAGAGCATTCATCATGTTTAGAAACATCAATAAGTCATTGACATGAATTTGGTACATCATACATTCAATTATTATAAATAGTATTTATAAATAGTTAACAAATATTAATATTTTGTAATTTTTTAATCTTTGAAAAATTCCATCCTCCCAATAGATTAACTACAAATGCATCTACTCAAGTCTAAACTAGTTGGAATACATTTTATTCAAACAATGAGTTTTTTATTTTCCAAATTGTAGTTTAAATTTATCTAATTCAAATATTTTTCGAGACAGTTTATTTATTTAAATTTGTTTCTAGCTCAATTATTTTAGATTTTATTTATTTTGGATGCTTTGAATACAATTTAAATAATGTAAATAGCCAGAATTTAATAAATTAAATCGTTAATAAAATCCATATAAGTTAACCTAAAAAAAATTTAAAAAAATAAACAGTATAACTAAACATGAAGAACAATATTATAAAGGCGGTACCACGTTTAAAATCTCAAACGCCAATTTCCGTTAAAATAAAGTTTCGTTTTAATTTCTCCAGGATATCTTTAATGTGATATTTAAAATGACAAACGCAACTCGAATAGATAGCGTTAAATGTTTTTGATTGCGAATTAGATTTTCTATTTTAAAATACACACTTTTAGTGCTAATTGCCTATCGAATTTTTCTAATTCGAATTCGAATTCTAAAATTTTCGAAAAATGTGACACCCTAATATACAGTACTGGAAAAATTATATTACAAATTCAAAAAATTCAAATTTTGAATCAAACAGAACAAAAGATATGCGGGCGTAAAAGAATAAAAACGTAAAATAATAGATCAAATTATTATTGGAATGTACTTAAAAAAATCAATATATGACTAACTGTGAGATAGCCTGCAATTTAAAAAGTGAATGCGAAAACTAATATGGAAGAACATTTAACAATAAATTAATTGAGGGAGGTTTAAGATCGTATTCTAGACGCGGGAAACCCTTATTAACTAAACAGATGCAATATACTCGATTAAAATGGGCCAATCAGCATAAAAATTGGAATAGAGATAACTGGAGTCAGGTAAATCACATATAAATTATACATTTACATTATTATTATATATAATAACTAGGATGACTGTTATATACTAAATACAAACAGCACCTAGCTCTTTGTACTTATTATGTTATTATATTGTACTCGGGATTTTATTAACGATTTAATTTCTCCATAATATTTTTAAAGTGAAAGTTTTAAAGTGATATTTAAAATGACAAACGCAACTCGAATAGATAGAGTTAAATGTTTTTGATTGCGAATTAGTTTTTCTATTTTAAAAATACACACTTTTAGTGCTAATTGCCCTTGATTCTTTGATGGGTGTGACACCCTAGTGTGTACAATATTAAGAATAAAGTAAAAACAGTCCAATCTTAAAAATTGTCATAAATAACATAAATTCCAAAAAAAATAAAATTATAAAACCTATTTTGTCATTTTCAATGTGATGATATATATTCAGTACCAATTTAATACATACTTAAAAATACCAATTATGTATCAATAATAAACGGAATCTTCACTTTATAAACATATTTCAGTCGAATTTTACCAATATTGAAAAGGATTGTAATAAATATAAAAATGATAATAACAAAGTTGTATTAATTTTAGTATTTATTGTTGTAGTTTTAATTTAAATTTTATACAAAATGTTTTGAAAATGAAATTTAAAAATTGCGTAGTAATGAAAAAAATTCCGAAACAATGAATTATATAGATTTTCACCCAATTTTATTTATTGGAAATGTGTAGACGTTCAATACACATTTTTTTTGAAATTGTAGAATCAATATTTACATTTTCTATTTTTATTTTAATTCGAAATATTTGAAAAATATTGGTTGATAATATATTAAAAATTATTTTTCATCGGGAATGCATAAATTTCTCGGGTTGAACTTTTGTATTTATATCAAACGGAATAAGCTCTATCAGAATAATCTTTTGTTTTAATTTTGGCATCCTTAATTATTTCAAATTTTTTGTTTTAATAATATAAGATTAATAGATATAAGATTGAAATTTTTTGTGTGTGTTAACAAGATACAACTGTACCACTTGTAAATTTTTTTAAATTCTAGGGTTGTTTTTAAAAAAAAAGGAAGGGTAATTTTGGGTTTTGGTCCTGAAGATATAATTTTTTTAAATTTATATTTATGATAATGTTTATGATTTTAAAATCCGCATCCGCGTGTATATTTTTTTAAATTCTGCAACTCGTTTGATTTTCAAAAAGAAGGACAACTTGGATTTTTGACCCGTAAGATGTATAATTGGGAGGTTGGAATTTATCTTAATATACGTTCCGGAAAAAACTGTGATTGAAATGTGGACTTTATAAAATTCTAAGACTGGTAGTTATTGAAATAAACGGGGGGACACACAGACACACAAAAAAATATTGCGTAGCATATTATATAAGTAAGGATTTTTAAATTATATTAGAGACATGTACTAATATTCAATATTTCATGTATTTTTCTCAGATGAGTCTACTACAATGAAAAATCGATATAAAAAAATCCATAGAAGATCAACAGAGGCTTTTAGGCCTAATTGCATGGCACGAACGGTTACATATCCAACCAAAATTATGGTTTTGGAAGCAATTAGTGGATTCGATTTGGCCCAATATTTGTTATAGAGCGTATAATGAATCAGTATAAATATATTCACACATTAAAACATTTTTTAAATGATCGTCCAGGTCTGTTCAATAAAACGATAAATAATTTTCAACATGATTTGTCTCACTGGCATACTGCACGGTCGGTTAAATATTTTTTTGATTCCACTCAATTGAAAGTATTATCCTTGACCAGTAATTCTGCAAATATGAATCCCATCAAAAATTATTTGTAATTATTTAAAAAGTATTAAAGGATGAAGTGCATCAAGTTAATATTTCTTCAAAAAAATAATTGATTGAATGGACAAAATCCGATTATTGTGCAAAAAATTGATATTGACATGCCAAAACGAATTCGTGATTGTATTGATGAAAAGGGTGGAATTACCAAATACTAATGTCATTTTTGTTATTATATTTTAATTTATTTGTAATTTTTGGTATATTAAATACTAATAATAAAAAATTTAAGAACATTTATAATAATTTTTTCAGGACTGTATGTACGTTTAATTTCCAAATTAGAATGTGATATATCGCTATCATACTAATCGAGATTCGAATATATACTTTTGATATAACTCACTTGTGATGTCTAACTGGCAGAGTGGTTATAATCATATAATTGTATTCTGCGTGGCTAGGTTCGAATTGAAATTTGGACATCTTTTCATTTAAGATGAACTTATCAGAGTTCTTATCTACCAATCGTTACATTACAACCCAGTAAATGAACCCAAGAATGAAAAGCTGCAGAACTAACCAATATTAACAAACAAAAACATTTTATGGTGTCATTAATTATAATTTTCATAGTCAAAAAAATCAATTTTTATAATATAGCCGTAGCAATAAATAAAACTCAAACTAAATCATCAAAAATGTGATTATAATAATTGATATTAATATTTAATATTGATATAATAATTTAATATTAATTGTAAAAATGTAGATAAAGCGACATGGATAAAAATTGGGTAATAAAAACTTCCCTAAAAAATTATGATTCCAAAATTATCTTCAAAATCTTTTAAAAATGGTAGAAAAATGGATTACCTTAAAAACTCTTAAATATGAATAAAGAAACCAACTAAAATTTCGATAAAAAAATCAATGATATGATAAATTGGTAAAATCGATGATTATATCGCTTAAATGAATGTCGCTGCAAAGAATGGACGTCGTATTCATCGTTTTTCTTCCGTTTTTAAATACGTTAATATTTTTGTTGACATATTTCCACTTTGAAATCACAGAAACATTTGAATAAATTAATTTGTTTAAAATATAAATATGTTGTCCTAAATAAGTATAGACACTTCAACGCGACTGAAGAATTTAAACACGAATTATATACGAATAAAAACATTACTATTATGAATGAAATCATTATTCAATTATAAAAAATCAATAAACTAAAAATTTGTGTATTAAAAAAAATGATTTATAATTATTTAATAATAGCAAAATATATATAAAATCCATTATTATTAAAAATTCGATAATATAAGCAGAATACATTAATCGTAAATTGTAGCATGTGGTGAATATATTATTACTCATGGATGATCAATTTAAATCAAAATATGAAATTTTCAGACAAAAGAATATATAATAACTAAACATGTATACAATAAAAATGAGTCAGTTTGATAAATATTTGTTTGAACAAAAAGGAGGAAAAATAAATCTAAAGCATCGCAAGTGTAAATAATGTACTAAAATGTATATTTACTAAATACACACTGTTGTCTATTAATTACAAATATTGCAAACAATAATGCAAATATACAGTCATAATATAGTCATATATATAGTCATAATGAATAATGATGAATTTGATTCAATGAAGCATTATACCATAAAAATGAATGAAAAAAATCAACATTAGCAGTCAATCTGTATAAAAGCATAACTATATACTTATCGCTAATTTAACACTAATAAAAGGTGAAACAAAAAAATTGATTAGCATAAAGTCGTAATATGTAAATTAGATATTAAGCGATATATTATAAGAGGTCCAAAATGGTATGTATTATAATAAATCAAGAGTAAATTTGGATGTACATAAAAAAATGTACATATAAATAGACATTCTTGTTAAATATTACTAAATTCTGTGTATTCCTTGGTGATTTGCATAGGTAGAATCGTTTAAAAAACCAGCAATAAAATTGAATTCACTTTCTATTAAGCAAATAAAAATGTGTATTGACTTTAGAAATAATTTTGGTGCTTGATAAATGCATATCAGCTCTTTTAATGACAAAAACAGTTGGTAAATGAGACTTAAGATATTAATGATGTAGTTACTTGGAAATTGTTAATAGACACTTACGAATATCCCACAACTAAAGCAGTATCTATTTACTATTTTCGTTAGCACGCTAATTCAATAGAACACGTCCAAATTAAACAATCACTAAAAATACAAAAGCTTTCAATAGGAAAATTTCAAAAATTTCTTCAAACTCCATTAATTAAATTAAACAATTGAAAATGTTCAGTGTATACTTTAAATTGTAAGCTGAACAAATCGCCACAGAAAACAAATAAAAATTACTCTTTGGAAGTGATTCCTTGTAATAATTTTTTGTTGTAATTTTTTCGTTCAAATTCTTTTTGTTTAATTTGGATTCTTTGGTTCCAACGGCATTTGTAATTTTTTTATATAATTTGTCCATTTAAAAAATACTATAATAATTTGAAGGAGCTTCAATTAATTAAAATAAGACTACCTAAATAATTTACCAGTTGTGTTAATTTATCATTGATTTAAAAACTCGGATTTAATATTCAAATAATGCAGTTTCTCTAACCTTTATTTTAATTTAAATTGTACAGATGCTCTTTACTTACAGAATTATTGATTTATTATTGTGTACCAGTATCAAAATTTATAACAGCGATGTAAAGTTTCAAGATAAACAAGAATATTAATCCAGATATGAGAAACAACTGAGAAAATATTTCGTCAACAGTGTCGAATGAAAATTAGCTTTCCAATTTAAAAAGAAATGTTTTTAAATGCTTGAGATGACTTATTTTTGTAATGTTGACATAATTAGTATACTCTATTTCAAATTTAATGCAATTACTATGAGTAAAACGTAAACTTTCAAATCGATACAGAAGTTACTGCTTTAACATTTAAAGTATTGATCTTGGTTGTACGCAAAGATTTTTGGATTATTTCTCTCTATTTATTGATATTTCCGTATCACAATCAATATCTTCAAAATATTGTTTACATACAATTATAATATATCCAGTATCCATTTCCATAATAAAAATAAATTTGCACAAAAACAAACAAGTGCACAATAATTTTTTGTATTTGTATAGCATTGTATATAAAAAATTAAAATTATATAAATTACTAGCTTGACTGTTATGTACTTGGTACAAACAGAAACTATCTCTAAACAAGATTTTTAATTTTAATTTAATTTGTTAGACAATAAGTGTACGATCTTAAAAATAATGAAATTATTGAACACAAAATACAACCCTAAAAAATTCTCATAAAATACATGAATCCCAGTAAAAATTTCAAATACCTGTTGTACATAGTTTTTGCTTCTATCATGCATTTCAAATGAAGGAGTGCCCCAAACTTATTTTTCTGTATAAAAACTTTAAAAGCAATTTCGTGATGCGATTTTTTTAATTTATTAGTGAAAATTAGTGTATATTCTTTAAAAATAAAGTATAAACAGTACAATCCTAAAAATCATCATAAATAACATGAATTCCATAAAATATAAAATTGTGAATATCTGTAGTAATAATGTGATTTAATATATTCAGTGAATGCTTTAGATAAGTAAAACACATTATGTGTTAATAAATAAATGGTTCAGCATATTTTAAAAAATATTTCTAGTGAATTTTTACAACATTGAAATTAATCTCAAAATAATAATAACAAATTAATAAAACTTATTGATATAATGTTTTTTGGTTATATTAAAAATTTGAAAATTAAATTTTATTTTTAAAATAGTAATTATTGAATAATTATAATTTTAATGTAATGCTCCAAATATTTAAAACTAATATAAACAAAATATTATTTATGCTACATATTGAATTATCAGAGCACACCATAACATACAATGTGATTAATATATGACAATGCACAGATTAATCAATAACTACATAACAATATATCTAATTTAATAAATGCAATTTTCTTGGATTATAATCCATTGAAACAATTCTAATACAAATTATTTTCATTATCAAATTAATATTGTAGTATTGTATTTATAATGCTACATAATCCTAACTTATATAATATGCTACGCGATTTTTGTTGGTGTGTGTGTATGTTTCACTTTATTTAAATAATTACCCGTCTTAGAATTTTATAAAGTCCACATTTCAGATACAGTTTTTTCCAGGCGTGTTCGCAAAATAAATTTCAACCTCCCAAACTCACATCTTACGGGTCAAAAACCCCAACTGTCCTTTTGTTCGAAAATCAAACAAGTTGGAAAATTTGAAAAAATATATACGCTGATACGGATTTTAAAATCATAAACATTATCATAAATTTAAATTTAAAAAATTATATCTTCAGGGCCAAAACCCCAAATTACCCTTCTTTTTTTAATGACAACAGCCCTAGAATTTCAAAAAATTTACAGGTGGTACAGTTGTATCCTGTTAACACACACAAAAATTTCAATCTGAATAAGTGACGAGTTCACGGTCAAAAAGTATTTTAGTATTCATACATTTTTTTTTCCGAAATATTTTTTTAAAAAAAAAAATTATTCTGATAGAGCTTATTCCAGTTGATATAAATACAAAAGTTTAACCTGAGAAATCTACGCATTCCCGATGAAAAATAATTTTTAATATATTATGAACCAATATTTTTTAAATATTTCGATTAAAATAAAAATTGAATCATGAATAAAATAATCATGAATAAAATAATCATGAAACATATATGCAAAAACTGTAAAAAAAGAAATAAGTGTAAAAAATGATTATAAAATTAAAAATTTTTTTAAAAACACATTCCTCAATTAGATACCGCAAATGCCCGGGCAACATAATTGACACCCTAGCATAGAGGGAGGTTTTTGTTTACATCAATAATTTCTCTTGTATTTGGTACATTCACAAATTATGTTTAATAAGCTACTATTTCGTTATTATTACAGTATAATTATTGCGTCATCAATATTTATCAATAACCAAGAAAGTAAAATTTAAAAAACCCATTTACTAATACGGTTTTTTTCATGGAATGTTGATATTAATTTTTCAGTTGGTGAAATTGAGTCCTTCATGGTCAAAAACCAAGTTTACCCTTTTGTTTAAGAATAAAATTACACTATAACAGTATACATTTTTAGTAAGTTCTTTTAATTGGTCAGAAAAAATTACGTTTATAGGTTTACTCAGCTGAAAATGTGACCATTTGTATAATTATTGACGTATACTCTTACTTAGTAGCAGTTCTAGCTGGGTTTAGGGGTTCCACCCTGGCGTGAAAAATCTGTCCTAAAATATTTTAATTTGTATTAACTTTAAGTAAAATTAAAAAAAATTACTAAGACCTATCCAATCGCGTGTATTAACAATGTGAATTATACTTCTTATTATTTTTTACTTTTTAGGTACATTATGTATGTATATTAATTTTTTATCTGATTTTAAGAGCAATTTAAGTTAAATTATCGAAGTTAACGTTGTTAATAATCAAGAGAACTTGCCGAAAATGTCGATTTTAATGCAGTTGTTGAAAAATTTAGTAGAATATAAACTAGAAAAAAATATATAACTTATTATAGATCAGGGGTGTCAGACTCAATTTTCTTGGTGAGTCAAATATGAAAAAAAACTATTATGCGGGCCGCACAAATAAATATTTTTATTCAAATAATTATTAAACTAACAGTTTTAATTACTAAAAAAATGAAATAAGAAACAATAATGGAATAACTGCATAACTAATGCTAAAATTGAAATCAAGAATAAATAAATCATGAAAAATATGTAAAAAATAAAATACGGATAAAAAAATTTGTTATATCGCTGGCCGCATAATTGACACCCCTGTTATAGATTATAAAAAAATATAAATTTACATATATTATAGTGTAAAGTATAATAAATAATAATAATAAATAAGTATTAATAAACATAATATAAAAATTTAAATTTAAATAAATTATATAAATTTAGCCCCTAATAATAATGATTTCGCCCCATGGCTGAAAATCTTAGCTCCGCCACTGCTCTTACCCCATTTTGCATTGAAAAACATGATAAAGTATATCCAAAATGAAATAAAATGCAACTTTAATATGAATACAAACAATAAATAAATGTTACAAGTCTTAAAATTCACTAAATTCTTTATCATATTTGCTTACATTTGCTATTCTAAGCGGTTCTTCAACATAATCATCAAAATGAACAGAATCTCCTTTACCCATAACTTTTGGTACAAAAGGTGCTTTGACCTGCATTAAAAACATGAAATATAAAATTAATGTAAGAAACGTTTCTATTAAATATAGCCAACCAATCATTGCCATTAAACCATTTGTGTGATCTTATATCATTTACACCATTTCGTAAATTTCCATATCTTTTAGTAACGTCCACTTGTAGTAAGCAACGTAATATATCTTTAAGAGAACTGCTAAAATGATTAGGATAACGAACCTAAAATACCAATTAATAATAATAAAATGAAAGTTATAAAATGATACTCTTCCAGATATAATTTTTTCATATATTTTAATTGGTTCATCTGCAAAAAATGGAGGATGGCCAGCTGCCATTTCAAATATCAGAATTCCTAATGCCCACCAATCCACCGCTTTACTGTAACCCTGTAATTTTTATATTATTATTTTATATCAATTTTACTAATTTGATGTGTAAATTTTTATGTTTTATTCACAGTTTAATACCATGTCGCCGCCTTTTTCAGTGGCTCACTTATGACTCAAGAGTAAAATTTTATGTAGAATTTATCAAAATGACGTCATTTATGGGCATTTCACTTTGACGTAATCATATTGATAATGAAAACCACTATACAATATATTAATAGTAATGTACTGCATTTAATTTATTACTTTACTCAATATGATTTCCGGAGCCAAGTATTCTGGTGTTCCACATAATGTCCATGTGCGACCTTTTACTCTTTTTGCAAATCCAAAATCTGTAATTTTTACATATCCTTCGGTATCAATTAATAAATTTTCTGGTTTCAAATCTCTGTATATCAAGTCCAAGTAATGTAAATATTCAAATGCAAGAATGATTTGGATTGCATAGAATTTGGATTGGGTTTCACTGAAATTTAAATTTTATAAGCATTTATTAACATAATTATTAACATATTATTTATAATATAATATGGTAATCCATAAAATTAATTATTTAAAACTTACTTGTACCAATTTTCAGCATGTAAAAATAATTGCTCCTTTATCATTCCAGTTAGGAGTTTATTTTTAGAGTAGAGTCTATTGATCAAAAAACAAAATTAAAATTTTGGGTTACATATTGGTTCTGAATAGAGCTAAAATTACGACACCGGAGACCTCTCCTGGGTATTCAAAATTTTGGAATATCATAACGGATCATAACGGATACGTAAAATTTAAATGATCATTTCCAGATCAGGCTGAAATAGTTAGAGGTTACATAGCATTGTGCAGAATTTTCGGACATTTATTAAAACTATTTTTGATTTTTAAAGGGTCTAGCATGGTAGCTGTATAAATTTTGATAAACCATGAACACATTCACTATATTTTGATTCATATATAACATGGTTTTTAACGTTGGTTAGAAAGGGAAACCCCAATCATATTATTATTTTTTTTATTCGTTAAAATTCGGTACAATTAAGTTTTCGCCATTTCCCTAATACAATCAAAATTATTTTCACAATTTCAATAATTTATATTGTTTGAGCACCCTAATAATATGTTTTTCAAAAATACCTAAATCTACCAGCTTTTCGTAGATGTGAAAACATTTCACCTCCTGAAACAAATTCAAGCACAATGTATAAATTTGAATTATCCTAAATATTATCGTTACTTATATAAAGTAATTTAGTTAAAAATTTATATGTTTATTTGTCTATTCATTTATTTATTTGTTACCATTTATTTAAGAGTTATTTGAGTCCTTGATAGGTAAGAAACCCCAATTATTATTTTTTTAACATTCAAATGAGTCCTAGAATTAAACAAAATACAAAATTTAATAAACATTTTAAAATCATTAACATTTCGATAAATTTCAATTTCAAAAACTTATATTTTCACAGTCGAACCCCCACATTTTTATTACACACTTTACCCACATTAATTATACATAAAAATTTTTATTTTAATCGAAATATTTAAAAAATATAGTTAATAATATATTAAATATTATTTTTCATGGGAAATGCGTAAATTTCTCGGGTTGAACTTTTGTATTTATATCAACTGGACTAAGCTCTATCAGAATAATAAAACTCATTGGGCACCAGATCAGATCATATCTTTTTTCAGGACGTGCGTTTTTACCTAGAGAATTAATAAAAGTATTTTTTTTATTTATAGGTATTGATTTAAATAAATCTTCCCCGTAAACGGCCCATATAAATGAATTTTGTATCTAAAATAATATTTATAATAACCTTAAAATGGGAATGTAGCTTGACAATAAATGGATATTTCATTGAACTGAGAATTTTTTTTTCATTTACAGTGTGTTCAATTTGTTTTAATTTAACAATCTAAATTAAAAATTTAGAATTATAAATATTTTTTATTGATATGGTCACTTTTCACGGTTATTTTTAGAAAATATACAATAATTGTTTTTCAAATAAAAAAATTGGTTTTGTACATTCATACAGTGGTCGCTTCAAACGTGACATTTTAAACCTCTTATAATTATATTTGCAATCGTGCAATTCAGTATACTACATATACATTGTTTTTTCTTAAAAAATTGTAGTATAATTAACAATTTAATTATATCTAATGTAATGTGTTTCACACCATCATTTAAACCGAATAGACTTTCCATATAAAAACCTTTAGTTTATCAAGAATTTTCATTCCATAATAATTGGAACTTTTTTTGTGTTGAACCAGCATGACTCTTCCAAACGACCCTGTACCAAGTGTTTTAATTCGTTCATAATCATCCAAACTGTCATAATTCTAAAAATAAAATTTTATAAATAAATAATGTACCCAATTTTACAATACAATTACATCTAATATTACTACATATACTTGAATAAAATAAACAAAACAACTTCTATATATAAAAAACAGAAAATACACAAATCTATAAAAAGTCAATCAATTACTCTGATTGATTGAGTCCACCTATCATTAAATTCAATCTTCTCTTTTGTGAGATATGGTACGACTAAACAAACTGTATTAACGAAAATGTACATTAAAATTCATAATTTTTTAATATGAAACCATCAAAACTTTCATTTTTACCCATTTCTGTGTTTAAAACAATTTGGTTTCCCATGTAAGGAGATTTAATATAAAATATGTCAAATCAACGCACTTTTAGCGTGAATTCAAAAATATAACAGAAACACCTAATTTTGAGTTAAAATTGCAAATGCTGCACTCTAAATTTAAATCTACTGACTAATAATAATGAGACGTTTATCGACACATCAATAGTGGAGCAGCGAATATAATCTTAAACAAGGTAAAATGGGTAATATAAAAATTATTATTAACGAAAATGTACATCAAAAATAAATAATTTTTTAATGTGAAACGATTAAAACTTTAATCTTTAGCCATTTCTGTTTTTAAAATAATTTGGTTTCCTATTTAAGATAACATCAAATATGTTAACATTAACATTAAATTAACGACTTTCAGCATTAATTTTAAAAATATTGACAGAAACACCAAATTCTGAGTTAAAATTGCGCGAAACGATAAATTTTATACTTATTTTATTTTATATTTTTATATGTAATAAAAAATAAATTCAATTTTTATAATATAAAAATTATATATTTTAATATAAAAATCTTAATAACAGTCTGTAGATTAAAGATATGTTTTTTATGTTTACTTTATTACTCTGAAAATTACATTCTAATGTTTGTTAAAAAAATAATTTGAAAATCCCCCTCAAGGGCTTGGTTAAAAAAATCTTAAACCAAACCTGTCGTGTAAGTTTTGGTAAAAAAATATACTGATAATTCTTTTTGACAGTTTCGTAAAATATATGTTCATGAACACTGTTCATAATATATAATTTTTATATTATGAAAATTGAGATTGATTTACATAAAATCAAAATTGAAAATGTTGCACAATAATGTAAGTCAGGGTGATCCAAAGCATGGCCCTCCAGATCAAATTGTGCGGCCCTCAAAATCGTTTAGTAATATATTTTTAAAAACATTGATTTACAGAAATATCAAAATTACCACATTACCTAACATTAATTTAAATTATTTTAAAAAATTAGGTCTTACTGTAATAATGATTCTCAACTTTTTAAATTTTGTACTTTACCATAATAATTCCAACTTTGGACATTAAAAAAATGAAATAACAATTGTTTTTAAAATTCTTATTGCAAATTTTAACAAAAAAAATTAAGATGGATTATTTCAATTTTAAGTAAAAAGACATGTGATATGAGGGTTCCACCTGAAACAAATTTGGTAAACACTCCTTTAAATGATTGATAATAATGAATAGCTAAATTTTTAAGTTAGATTTTTAACGTGAATTTATTTTTTTGATAGAATAAAAATGTGCCATCGGCAGAGCTAAATGCTGTTTGTACTTAGCTCATAACAGTCAACCTAGTAACTTTATAAAATATTTATTAATTTTTTAATTAGCGTATTATTCATATAATGATAGTCGTAGTAATTTTCTGATTAATTTGTGAAATTTTAACTCTTTGAATTTATATTTTCCTTTGAACAATATTTTTTAACGTTGCGGCCGCGATATTTGTAAAATTTATTTTGTGGCCCTCAGTCGCCGTGTGTTTGGACCACCATGAGGTAAGTTATCGACACGTTAATGATGTCGCAACTTATATAATCCTAAACAAGGTAAAATGCCTGATAAATTTCTATAGATGCAATCGATTTCATATTTTTAATTTTGATTTAATAAAGTATATTGAAATAAATAGAACTAAAATGTTTGGTTAGGTTATAAAAAATTATTCCAGGCATAAAATTTAAATTTTGATATTGTAAAATCATTTGAAATTGTGAGATATGCACGCATTGTTAGAAATTTCAAATTAAGTGCACCATTAATCATTGACCAAAGATAATTCACTTGATTCACACATAATTGTTGCTTAACACTTAAAAGTGGCGATTTATTCAAAATTTATTTTGTACTTTGGAATGTAATATATTTATTTTAATGTACAATAGTAGTACTATAGTAGTAATATATTTTGAATGAAATCATAGATACTTTGAAATAATTATTTTTTTGATCTATGGGAAGTTTACGACCAAAAATTATTTGAGATGCCTGGTAAACAGTCTATTAAATAAATATATACAGATGAAATAAAACCACATTTTAAATTGTATGGAATTTAATTAAAGCGATATTAATTATAATTAACTATGATAAAATTACTTACTTTGTGTTTTCATTTGATCAAGATTTAATATGATTTTTTTAAGAATATTTTATTTTAGTTTATAAGTGTAATATATTATATGCGGAATGGATTTAATGTATTAATGACACTCTATCAACAGTATGGATTAATTAGGCTAATTGTCAATCCAATATAGAAAGTAGCTTTTTTTAAATAAAAAACGACATAGCACCATTTATATCATTTTGTAATGTCTTAATTAACCAATATAATTTAATTTCTAGACAATGACCGGATTTTCAATGTTTTAAATTGAAATTGTAAAAAGTGTAGTAAAAAAATGTTATTTTTTATTAGAAAAGTGTTATCTATTGTAAGGATGGGCAACATACGGCTAACTGATTGCATTCGATCCACATAATTTTTATTTAAATTTTTTCTATATTTATAGATTTTATTTTTTTAATCCATTGTCATTTTACTAAATACTAACAGTGGCTAGAAATTATCTAATTTAAAGGTAAGTAATTATGTTAAGTTTAATTAATCAAATCTCAAAGATTAACTGTGATTTCATGCAAAATTTCTTTGATAGGATAAGCAAGTTTTTATACAATGGATAAATTATGAGTAAAGATTCAATATAAAAATATAACTAAAGCTCTCTGGTAAGATAAGCGTAATTAGTTGTAAGTTTTAATGGTTCCAGCCCGTAAAATTATCAGAATTTACCATCTTACCGTGATAAGGTTGCCCACCCTGGTCTACAGAGTGATTAGAAATGTTTATAATTATTTACTGATATATAAAATTGAATGTCTGCGTCCGTGTAACTAAACTCAAAAATAAACTGTCCTAAAATTTAAAAAAAGTCAATTTATAATACAGTTTTTGGAGAGTGATGTTTAATTTCAGAAATTGAGTTCTTCAAGGTCAAAAACCGAATTGACCTTTTTTTTTAAAAATTAAATCAATTCTATAATTAAAAAAAACGTAAATTCTGTGATTCGTTTTAAAATCATTAATATAGTTCGTAAATCTCAACCTCAGAAACTTATATCTTTATGGTTAAAATCCCAGATTAACTTTTTTTTCAAAAAAGAAAGAATCCTAGAATATAAAAAAATATAAATTTTTTTATTTTTAATATTATTGAATACTAATTTCCTGATGTGTACTAAATCTAACCTGTGGGAAAAAATTAGTTTTTGATATAGTGTGTAGTCAAATTGATGTAAATTTATGAATATTTTAAAATTAGACCACTTATAAATTGTACGCTGTGGAATGCTACATTATGTAAATTCAGATTAGTCAATAAGCTGAATGGCAAATTTATTCTGTTTTAAGTTGATTTTATGGATATTTTATTATTATATAATCGTTAATCTATCAAATTGTACATTTGTTTAACCAGTGAATTTCAATAAGTTTAACTAATGATGTAATGACGTATCTATTATTTCATTCAAATTTTCAGATAACTTGGACGGTTAACTGCAATATTTAATAATTTTTAATTAATATCAAAAAATATGATTTATGTATTTGAATAGTTTAAAAAATGTATTAATTGTAAATTGTACAATGAATGTATTATGCATTTTAAAATTGATTGTACTGTTAAATTGATGTCATTTTAATGAAATCGACATATTGCAATTTGCTTTAATGCTGGTTTTAATGGTAAAATTGATTTTTGAAATATGTTTACATTTCTGATAGATTTAAATTAAATTGTGCCTACAAATAGTCTTTTAATAAATCATTTTCACATTATTAATGCATTAATGAATTATTCATTTGAATAATACTCTTATATTGATTTTACTAATTTTCTCAATTTTTAATAATGGGTTTTCTATTTCAGCCATATCAGTTATCAATTTTCACGCATTGATTAAGATTTGGAACATGGTTGAGATTACCATACTTTTTACGAAGTTACCCAATATCACAAATATATCTTACATCTTATAGTAATGCATAAATCACTTTACATAAAACATGTTTCAAATACACTGCACTACATACATTTTAATCCATTATTATTAGTGTTACTAATTGATTGAATTTGCATTGTACAGTATGATTCAAATATTGGATTTCCATTGAATACATTATATTTATTTAAGGCATCTTATTCAGATTATTATAACTCATATACTAATTTTTTTAGTTCGCTTCTCAACTTTATTATAAATTATTCTTATTATTATAGTGTTAGATTTAGTTTTTCAAATTAAAATACAACCTTTAATTGATTAAATAATTAACAATATACGAAATTATCTTTAAACATTTAATATTGTATTTATTCAATTACCTATATTGTCTAAACAAGAGGAATAAAATTAAAAAATTACCAAAGTCATTGAAAGTCTTTATATTCTTCATGGAAGAATACTGTCCAAACTTAATTTCCTATTGCTTTAAGTAAACAAATATTAATGTTAGTTATACAAACAATTTATGTATTGTATAAATGCATACCAGCTTGTACAGTTACAAATAAAATGGATTTGATATCTTTAATGATGTAGTTACCTGGGAAAATCAATAGAGTTAGATAAGCCAAAGCAAATATACATATTAATATATTAAGTTTTATGAGATTCATATAAATGATACAAGTATCATTCCATCTACATGTATATGCAATATTCAACATAGTACCAATTAAAACTTTAGAATTAGTTAAATATATTACCGCATTATAATTCACATTAAAAATATATCTCAAGTCTATGAAAAGTGTATTTAGGGTTTTCTGTTTAATAATATTGCATTTATTTTTGGGATCGTATTATAATTTATTTTATATATAAATTATCTGACCCAGTTAGAAATTAAAGTATTTTTATGACGGTTCAACTATAGTGCGGCCATTATCACCGATGAGTTAACAGTTACAATGAGAAATGACCAAGGCTACTGGATTTGCATATATACAATTTTTTTAAAATATATAAATGACTAATTTGCAAAAGGTAAACTCAATACAATGACGATTATGAGTTTCACAAATTTTTAATGTTTAGAACTAAGTAATCGGAAAAAAAAATTTTACCTTCATGGTTCCTAAAAATTAAGTTTTATATTTTGTGGTTTGATTAACAGTTTCTTCTCGTAACGGATGGTAAAATCAAAGTTTTCAAACAAATTAGGAAAAGAGATTGTACCTTAACCTAACTATTAAGCGTTGGTACAATTGGATTTTTTATTTTATGGTTGAATTAAAGAGTTTTTTCTTATAAGGTTTTTTGTAAAAATCTAAGAAGGGGATTTTTACATAAACGGCTTGAATTGGTACTGAAACTTTTTTATTATTAAATTTTATTAATGGTGGGTAAAAGTAGGATTTTCAAAATAATAATTTAGCGGTCGTCTAAGCTTTGAGATAAAATCCCAACATCTGACAACTTTGCAATAATGTATATATATAATGTATTTAGAAAACTAAAATAATTTTTTAATTGTGATAGTAATAATACCGGAAAGGCTGGTACTAATACCAGCACTTGCCAGAGTTGCCAACTGTGTTATTTTCCCCCTGAGAATTCGGGTTTTCAAATTCAACTCAAGGTTCAGGGTAATTTAATTATTTCAATCAAAATCATCAGATCAGACATATTTTATTTATATTCTATAATTTTTTTCTCTATGGTGAGACTCTTAGTGTTAGCAGTTAATTTTATTCCATTACTTAATGACACCCATATTTTGTTTTTTTTCTCTAAAGTATTTATCATAAAGTCATTTTGAAATGTGCTATTGGCTATTTGTTATGAAAAATTTAAAGTATTCATTGTTAAATTTGAAATAAAAATTGTGTGTAAACTGTTATTATTTTTTGAAAAAAAGACCCCAAAGTAAAAAAGGGCCCAAAAAAGTTTTCACTTACGGCGAAATTGGATCAAACACACCGCACTTCATTATATGGCGCTTCGCTCAAAAATTAGGGTTGAGAATAAGTTGATGTTATTAAATAATTTTTTATGACGTGATGAAAAAAATCTTTTTGTTACTGTAGTGTTATTTTTCATTTTCCGATACCTCGACCTACGTAGCTACAGATTTCAACTAAATTTTAGTCTAAAATGCGTTTTTTCACAAATCAGATACAATAAACCGTTTTTGAGACATTGATATATTAAAAAGTGGCTCAAATTTAAAATAATTCAATTAACAGATACATTAAAGTAGTTATAATTATACATTATTGCATCAATAATGTATCTCGAATAATTAAATTTCCATATACATTATTCCATGTAAATTACTCGGATGATAATGTCCTTCGGTTATTTCTTATAATTACATTACAAAGTATATTTAATATCACAACAAATTAAATTCAAATAATGGATTTAAAATATTGATCAATAGGTCCCAGCACTCAGTTTAGCATTCAATTGATCAATTTCTTGAATACTTTTGGTGTTCGATATAGCATTCTAATAATAAAAATAAATTATGTTTATAAATATAAATATATATAAATATAGTCCACTGACTATATTTTCGAGAACCTTAAATGTTTAGATTGATTACGGATATATCAATAAAAATTGGATCCAGTTATCGAATATCAGCTGGGTATGACCAGTAGTGTCGTTTCGCATGTTATCAAAGGATCTTGTGCTCCCCTCCCGTAAATTATAAATAATAATTTATAATTTTTGGTGTAATTTTGTAAAACGCGATTAAAATTATTTAAGATCCCTGATGAAAATAGAATACTTATTAGTTATGATTAGAGCGATTTTTTTTTAAACCTATAAAAGCAAAAAAATTTAACTTACAAATCAAATTTATTTAACTTTATTAACTTTTGGAAAAAAAATTCCCATAGTGTTGTTTTTTTGTTAAATGTTTTTCTAAACAGTGATGAAATTTCTTATTCGCCATAATAATAATATTTCTGAGGCCTTGTCGGTTGTAGCACCGTTATATAAATTTTAAAACGTAATTGTATTGCCATTATTAGATAGTTATTGTAGAACAAGCAGCGTTGTCTTATGTCCGTAAACATAAAATTCAGGGTTTCATAACCTTTTTTAAATTTAGTACCCGTTAGTCATATCCATTATTTCTAATACACGTGTAAAAAATAGAAAAGTGGTTCATTAGATGCAAAAGGTTTCCGATCTCTAATTTAAGTCTTAATAAAGATGTATAAAAAGTGTATTATTTGTTGTAGTACAAAATCAAATATTTTTTAATATTATCTTTTAAAAAGTTTCTTTCTTTTGTTTAATTATTTTTAATTGTATCATCAATAGTATGAATGACCATTTATCCGTTCATATTACTTGTAATATTTTTACAATCATATAATATTAAATTCTGAGGTGTTTCTAAAGTTCCGATCATAGTATTAATGTACTTATATCCATTTAAATCAGTTTTTTCCATAATGATAAAGATTAATTTATTAATACAATAATTTTTTATTTAACTCCATTTCTTTCAAATACAAAGAATTAATTTTATTTCTGCAATTGCTTTCAAATGGCAAAATTATTCCCTTTTTTTAAATATTGTTCTTAACTCGCCGTTATTTAACTTTTTAGAGGTACATCCGCAGATAGAATTGCTTCCGCCATTTCTGTTGCAAAGTCATTCGATGTTTTAATTAAACTTCCAATACTGAGAATATGCATATAACTCTTATTTTTTGCTAATTTGCGATGTAATTAAACAAAATTTAATTTTGTATAAGTAACATTGCAACATTTCATACAAAATAAATTGTCGTCATTCTTAGTAAATTCACTAGGATAAAGTTTTGTAATATTGTAAATTTTTTCATATTTAGATTTCGCATATTTTGGCATTTATAAAAAAAATTGTATAAAACAAAATTAATGTTTGAAAATATAATTTAACTTTTGAAAATATTATTTTAACTTAATTAAATTTTAATTAGCCAATTAATACACGTAAAATTATTATCATTGTGATTGTAATTTGATGCATATGAACATATCAAAATTTGCCCTAGTTATGATTCATAATTACCCGAATATTTGAAATTCGTTTGTTATCCATAACATCCAGTAGTTGTTGTGATTCTATAGTTGTTTTCATGTAATATTTATCTTTTTCTGATTTGGCTAAACTACCACCATTCTCATTAAAAAGACCATCAGCTTCTTTTCTTTCCTAAAATTTTTGTAAAAAACATGAGTAAACATTTAAGTAAGTGAATACAATGTAAGTCAAATGTTTAAAAATATATGATTAAAACAAAGGTTACTAAAAATAAAAACATACCGCCGCACTAATTTTTTGAAAATCTAAAATTTTTAAATGACGTAATTTGTAAATGACATATTTTCGATAATATCTGTGATTATTAATAGGATTTCGAATCAGACTAAATTTGAAAAAAAATGAATATATTAATTTCAAAAGTAACCTCAATGTTCTAAGTTTTTTTAAATTTGCCAATTGATCGACATCGGTAAATGTATCAATAAGGTTGTTTGTAAGTATCAAGTCTGTTAAATTTGGTAGACTTTCTTCTATTCCTTTAACCACGCGTCTAATAAATTATAATTAATTTACAAAGAAATAATACAAATTTACACACGGTTCAAAACCTTTAAAAATAAAACTAATGGACAGCTTAGGAACCAATAGTTCACAATCAAATTACTTTAATCATTGTACAAAATATTATACCTAGGCACAATTTAGAGTAATTGTACAATTAATATTTCTGTTCAAACAAAAACTTACATAATTCTGTTATTTGAGAAATAAAGAGATTTAAGTCTATAAAGCAAAGGAAATCCGTCCAAACTTCTAATATCATTGTCAGAAAAATCAATACTATCAAATTGATCCTAAAAAAAACTAATTAAGAAAACACTTACTCTTACCAAAGTGGCACCCAAATTTTCAATAAGTACAAAATTATATCCTATACAAATAGTTGAACTGAAATAATATAAATCACAATACCTCGTAAAACTAACTCTCTGTCATATACAGCGTTTGTATGCTGAAATGCATTTAATATTGTAGAATTTGTAAGTTGTACCATGTTAAATTTATAAATAAAATAATTATATTATGCTAGTTACCGATATACGATATTTTATTTAATCGTATAGTTAACTTTATTGTAATATACTTGTTTCATTAAAATATAACTTTATTGTCATTATTATTTTATAAACCAAAATGGTTCGAGTTAGGAAAAAAGTTAAGAAGGAAGAAAAAAAGGTACAAATACTGAGTTGAAATTGTGAATGCATTGATATTCAAAATTCGATTAATAAATTATTCTAGGAGAAAGGTATTACAAAAACAATCGAAAGTTGCCGAGAAGAAAATGAAGATGTTCCAATGGGCGATGAGGAGGTTTGTAAATTTTAAATTTATAAAATTAAATTAATTAGGATTTAATTGAGCAAGAAATTGAAAATAATAAAATTGGCAATATTTTATCCAAATCTTCAAAAATTATGCTTACTACGACCATTGGCCCTTCCAAGGTAAATATGATTTGAATTTTTCAATTTAATAGCGAAATACTTTTTATATAGAAATTGAAACGTTTTTGTGTCGATCTATCCAAAGTTTTCCCAAATACCAAATTCATTAACCGTAGAAAATTTACAATGAAAGTAATGATTAAAGCTGCCATAAAAAATGATTTCACCAGCATCATGTTAATTGCAGATAATGGTCTTCCAGACTGTTTAACTATCATTCAATTACCTCATGGTCCTACAATATGTTTCAAACTATCAAATGTCATTACTAGATATGAAAACAAGGTAACTTCATTTTAAAACCAATTACTGTACAAGTATTTTTTACGGATAACGCTATTGTACTCATTTTTATGGATATAAACACTTATTATGATGGTATTAATTAAACAATGAACTTGGCGGAATTGTTTAATGTCGATGGATAGATCATACCATTTTATTTACATAATTTTTAAATTAATTTTTGAGATATTAAACTAATGTATATGAAAATTGACAACTTTTTCAAGAAAAAATAAATTCACAACATCAAAAAATATTTCCACGATTAATCAAATTTTAATTAGGATTTTACATAATATTTAACTTTTAGAAGAATGGTGAATTGTCTAATCATTACCCGGAACTTATTTTGAATAACTTTTCAACTAAGGTAGGTCAAACAATTGGAAAAACCTTTTCCTTGTTATTTCCACCAAAGCCCGATTTTGATGGCCGTCGAGTTATAACTTTTCACACACAAAGGGACTACATATTTTTCAGACACCATCGGTATGTTTTATCATTGTTTTGTAGTGTTTCTCTAAAGTTTAAAATATTATAATTAGGGATATAAGATAAGATTATACAACGCTACACCTCCTTCCCAGATTGTTAAGAGATTTAGTTTAGGATAATAGGTTTAGTTATTGGTTGTCAGCTTAATTAACTTGCGGACCAGATTCCAAAAAATTTTGAATCACGCGGGCCACAATGTTTATAAAAGTGAATTATATTGTATTTAAACAGATTGACTGTTCTGTATTACGCACAAACAGCACCTAGCTCTCTTGAGGGCCATTTTTATTATACCAAAAAAATAAATTCACGTAGAAAATCTAACTTTTGTTTTGTAGATTTTGTAATGCTGTAAACAAAATTTCACACCATCCTTATCAATTAATTATTGTAATTATCGCTATATTGTTCATCATCTTTCAAATGAATACAGTTACATAATTATACGAGTTAAGTTCTGATAACTGTTCACTCAACATTTTATTTTCTAATACGATCGTATTTGACTGAGTATTGGATTTGTAATTTTCCACATTAATAACATTTTACATACAAAGGCACCAAGCCCATTATAGACATTAAATTTTGGCATTCGTAAAGTAAAAATTTATCCCAACACGGTGTCGGACTGTATCAATGATTAATAAAATGAATATAAATAAGAATGAGACGATAGAGAAATAAATGATAGAAGCCAACGTTGAAATGGAACATCAACTCGATTGATAAATTTAAAAAAATATGAAATAACAGCTGTGAAATTTTATTAACAAATGTAAATAAATTGATTAAAATTATGTAAATTTTTTAACAAATTATAAAAAGATTATTGTTTTAAGTATGTGAATCAATCAAAGGCAGCATGCAACAGAAAAAAACTAAAATAATACATTTAAAATATAAAAAATAAATTACCCAGCAAAGAAACAATCATCGTTTTGGACAAGACACAAAAATAATTAATAAATAAATTATTACTAATGATTTAATTATATTCACTATATTGACTTAAAAGGGAACTGTCTAATTCCATTGTCAAAGAGGAACTTTCCCGATACTGATCGATGCACTGCTTTCTTTTTAACGCTTTTTCACTTTCACGTTACCTTTGAAAATAAATTTATTTTATTTCATATATTTTGTTTTCATTTAGATGATTTCTTGAAATTAGTTCATTTGTCAATAATACACATATGTCAAAATCTATATCGAAGTGTACTCTATCATATGAGTAGTCCAGTGACAAGATTATGAAAGATTTTTTAAGCCTTCCAAAAAATTGTTCAACTGGTACTCTTTTCAGAGCCATTGTTCTCAGATTTGCTTTTTCCAATGATGTTACTAAGGTTTTAACACTTTTATACAATATAATTACAGTGAATATTCTCAAATTCGCCGATGTCGGGAAATCGAAAATCAGAAGCGAATTTGAGAATCCTAATGATCAAAATTTTAAGAATATAAAGATATAATTTTTATTGTTTTTTTTTTTAAAAAATGCATCTATCACTTTTTTTTTCTTTTTTAAATTTCTCTTATTATAAATAAATTTTTCTATGTTCTTATTCAATTCATAATAAGGATCAGTTGTATCAAATAGCCATTAAAAATTCTTCACTAACTTTTTCTGGAATACTTTCCTCTTTTATTGTCTTAAGTTGATCAACTGTGTCCTTTGGGCTTTCTACTATTTCCGAAAGTATAGCCTCATTTTCATCATAATCTATTTTTAAAAAATCTTCTATGCTTATTGGATCTGGAATGGCTGCTTCTTTAACAAACTTGATTAATTTTAAACATTCTGTATCAGATTTTTCCACTTCTACTTCATCTTTAATAAGATGTTTAAAACAATATATTGTAGTTTCTTTTATATTTGACCAAGCAAGATCTGTAAATATAATCACATCTTTTAAGTTGATTTTTTTATATGCATCAAATACGGCCTTTCCATTTTCAATTTCTTGCAAAATACTCGACATTTTATAATTGTTGAATAAAACTTTAAATGTTTTGATTATTCCTCTGTCCATAGGCTGAAGAATACCTGTAGTGTTTTTGGGAATATACATGACTTCTATGTTAGAAAGTATCAAGTCTCCACTAGCGTGGGCTGGACAATTATCCATCAACAATAATATTTTTCTTTTTGATTTTTTTAGTTCAGAATTAAACTTAATCAGCCATTGTTTATAAAGTTTGGATGTCATCCAAGCGCGATCGGATTTATCATAAAAAACATTTTTTGTGATCAAAATTTCTAAAGCATCTTGGTTTTTCGAATTTACCAATAATCAAAGGTTTTAGTTTATGTGTTTCATCAAAATTTGAACAAAGAGCAATAGATACTGTCTTTAATTAGCTTATGCCCTTTTCTAACATTTTTTGTGACTGTTCGTAATGGGATTAATTTATAGAACAATTCAGTTTTATCCATGTTATAAATATCTCTTAATTGGTATTTTTTAATTTCTCTTGGAAGGTCCCTGTAAAAAAAAAAGTATCAACCTTTTCGGATTCACATGTTTCACCAAATAATTTTTTTAATTTATAGTTGTCTTTTCTTAAACTTTTGTAACCATCTTTTGAATTTTTAAAGTCTTTTATATTAAGCTCCTCTGCAAATTTTTTAGCTTTTTCATGTATCAACCCATCGTTTATTATTTCATTTTTACTATCAATCAACTCGAGATAAGATTTAAGCCTTTGATCCAGTTCTTGGATATTTTAAAATACAAATAAGTTATCTTCTTATCATTTCATCTTCTGGAAATTCCCATAGCTACACGATTAGCGATATATTTGGTTACCGATGGTATCGCTACATTTACCCATCGAAAAAAAGGAACGATCATGAATTGTTTCGTCTACAGTTCCGGGCGGTATGTTTTTTTTTGTTCCATCTGAAACAGGATAGTTGTCTATAAGCATCAGCGCCCAAACGCTGTAGAACCGGAGTACCGTAACGTCTAACTTCCACAACAGGTGGATTAGACCTTACGTTTTTCCGAACAATCTCGCTAAAATTTTCACGTTGTCGATAATTTTACCGGACGTGACTCGACATTTTTACCTGATGTCTACAGGTAGCCGCCATAATAATTCTTGGTCGACTAACGAGGATATATTCACATTATCCTCGCTTTTTGAGAAGAGTTGTAAATAATACTCCATCTTATCTAAAGAATTTTGTGGATTTGTAAGATCCACCCTCAATTGACGGAATTTTGTATAATTCTCGTCTAATTGAGTAATTACCGAAGACTTTCCTAAAATGAGGGATTTAATAGCCTCGAATTTTTTCGTTCCATGTGCTAATTTAGCACAGTGGTAACGTATCTCCTCATTGAAATTTCCCGAGATTCGCTCGACCACATTTTGCGCAAAAGCACCAATACTTGCATATGGTTTGATTCGTTTACCGATGATGTTGTTATATTGCTAATGTCCATTGTATTAATCCAACGATAATTTTGTAGAAATTGTGAAAACAGTATTGCCAAATTTGATTTTAAACACCAGTGAATTTTATCACGCAATGTTGCTATATAAATTTTCCGATGTAATTCATCGCATGTATTGACAATAGTTACTTTAGTTAATTTTGTTTTTTTTTTCAATTATTTTTTTTAATATGACAACCTTACATTGTGCTTGTCCAACATGCCAATTTTCATAAATTTTGATCTACAAATATAATTGTTATTAACAAAATGATAGTGTTGTTATAATTATTGGACGGAATGTACTAACATGTGTATAACAAAGTTATGTTTTACATTTTTCTTTATTTACTATTCTAAACGTCCTTGAAAGATTACAAAGATGTAGTAATCTTTAATTTTTAATTAAAGATTTATAATATTTTTCAAGACTTTACAAATATTTCTAGTTTATTGCCAATTATAAATAATATATAAATGCATTTTGCGCATTGTTTTTTTCGTTGCTTCCTCGTTCCCACCCTCGAAGATTTCCAGAGAGCTCTTAGAATTTATCATAGCTGTGTCGAATGCGATTATATGAAGGAATTCTCCAAGATATCCCTCTTTGGAGTTCCTTTTTGACATGCAAGATCTTCTGCTGCGAAGAAGTGAGATGTTGAATGAAGAGATATTCTCAATCCAATTTGAGTGAAAAACTTATCTGTGGGAAGCTGCATGTCTATAGCCAGCTCTTTAAATTTTTCCATACTTTCCGCATTCAGGTTTAAGGTTTCATTGTCCAGACTGGAGGTCTCCAAAATTGATGTTCTCACCGCTGGAAGTATCATTTGATAGTAGGAAGTGTCTCCTAACCATGTTCCTCCCAACGTTTGAATGCCTTTGAAATAGAGTCTAGTTGCCAAGTACATGTAGCCATTGGGGCAAGCAATCGCTGAGTACGCTGATTTGGGAACCAAATTGAGAGCTCTGTGATACCAGACTAATCCAGTCGATTTATAATTTTTGTCATCAAGGCTAAACATCGATTACAGTTCAGGAGTCATGCTGTCAGTGAACATCATTGAAATGATTCGAACATGTTTGCTTACATCGTACATTGCAATATAGTCGGTCCACAAGTTCAAGGTAATTATGTCTTTACCTCTTGTACAAACAGTCGCCCATCTGAGAGATTTTATCGGGAGAGTCAGGTTAGCGTGTCCAAGGAACAAGTCATATATTGCAGTTAGAGTATTCCTGGTTTGAGGCTATTATCGATAACGATAGGTCACCTGAATTCAATGTGTCAACCTTATCAAGCGGTAAGTAAGCAATAATAATAAAGTAAAATAATCAAATAAATTTTCGGTATGAGAAAATCATAAAACTCGCATCAATCTGACAAAGATCAACGCTGGAATAGTGTTCACGGAAGTTTAGTATAGTAACACAGGAAGGAACACTTAGTAAACCTGCATCACACTAAGGAATAGTGTTCACGTTATTTCAGAAAATCAAAAAAGAAGGGAACACCTGGTACATTACGTTACTTACTCTTAAGATTTTCTTCACTCTTTCAATTGTTCTTGTCTTGTATGCAGCTAAATCAACATTAGCATCTTTCTTTATTCTCAAATGAGATAAATAATAAAGAAGGATGCATATATATATTTTGATACATCAGGACTGTCAGCAGGATTTTCTAGTGTATGTTCCAAGTCTTTTATTTATACAAAAGCGTCAAGTCCTTTTTCAAGTTACATGTTCATTTTTCTAATCAAAAACATATTTTTTTTCTAAGCAATATAAGTACTACTTTTAGTACGACAAAAATATGGTCAGCCTACTGTATATAATATATATTCATATTTTAAACAAATTGTATCCTTTAAATTTGGATTATTATTTGTGGTGAGTTCATATAAGTATTTTTTTTTGTATTTTGGTTTTGTTACATACAGTGTTGTCTAATAGATTATAATAATTCTAAAAATTTTGTATTTATCGTCATATATTTTGTATATTATAACCTAAATAAATACTACCGTTAAGTATTACATCGATTAAAAATATCGTTATGTTTTCAAAATTAATGTGCACGTAGTAAGGATGGATTTAAGTGTATACGCGAAAAATTGCGTATTTAAGAAATATGTATCATAATGAAGAAATCTTATAATAATACGATTTATCGACCTGCTAGTTACATATATTTGTTAAATTATAATTCTTAACATCGCCCTTTCAGAAATTTAATTTTAAAATTCAAAATTTGATAATTTAAAATGAGCAAAAGTAAAGATATTTATTCCCAAACAAAAAATCATATAATCTCATTGCTAGAAAAATCTGATTACAGTCAACGCAAAATTGCAGACATATGTGGTGTGTCTCAGTCAGCTGTATCCATTATTAAAAAAAATATGTCGAAATCTCAACAAAGTAGTAATTTATATAGAAAAAGGTATGGTAAAAAAAAATCTACGAATCAAAGAACAGACCGAGTTATACTCAGAACATCTGTAGAAAATAGAAATTCTAGCTGCGCTGAAATCTCTAGAAAATTACAAACTCAAAATGTTAATGTGTCAAGGTTAACTGTTAATCGTATAAATAAATTCTGATATGTTATTGTAATTATATATTGTAGTAAGTGTAAAGTTAGATATGAAATATTGGAACAATATAAATTTAATATTTAAAGTAAAACGAATTTTAAATTATCGTTACAAAATAAAATAAATATATCTTGATATATTCATTACAGTAAGAACTTAAAAGTATACGGAAAGCGATTTAAAATAACAATCCTAAATTTTATTTTAAATACGTTATTTAATTGAATAATAACTTTCTTTATCTAAATGTGGTTATAGCAATTAGAGTAATTGTTACTATTGTAATACTTATATAAGTAAAGATATGTCTGTTTCTCATTGTTCCGACAGTTATTATTTTTTTGGTAAATAATAATTTTGTCAATCCGTCATAAAATCGTAAAATTTTAGATATTATTATTTTAACTTTTAACATATTTTAATTAACTTTATTATAGATACGAATTTCGAAAAAATGAAAAAGTCGGACTTCATGAATTGGGGCCTAGTTTTACAATGCAACTGAGAGCTATTCAAAAAGGATCATTAGATAGCAATGAAGAATTTGAATGGATTTATAAAGTATATATTTCAAATTTTATTAATATAACAAATTTTAGCGAAGAAAATTACATTCACATCGACGACAATTTTATATGTAAATCTTGTAAAAATTTATCAATTATATATTTTTTTAATGAATTTTATAAAGGTTTATTTTATAAAAATATTAATTTGAATATGTTTGGAGGTGGTCTTCTAATATTGTTATTAAATACATAATAATTGCTCCAGTAACCATTCCAGCATTCTGTATTAGTAAGTTTATTTTTTGTGAAGTTTTCCGATAATTTTCTAATTCTGACATCTATTTTATAATTTAAATTATATTAATGTATTGACATTAGTTTTGTTAAATTGTATTTTTTTAAATCATAATTTACAACTACAGTAGACACTCGAAAAGTGACCACTTTTTAAGATATATAACAAATGCATACTAATATAAATAAATTTCTCTTCGAAAAAGTGACCAAAAATATAAATTAA
>LWCA01000779.1:0-18292 GCA_001642005.1 Intoshia linei | reverse complement strand
AAATTACCTACTATTTTGAAAAATGAAAAAAACTAAAAATACGACAATTTAAAATTAATAACAATTAATACTTCTTATACTCTCATAACTTTCAATTTCTAAATTCACATATTGGCCGTTTACAACATAGCAACAAATTAAATATATGCTAAATAATAATTATAATTTTAAAATTAAATCGTTACAGACGGACAGATTCAAATTTTGGCAACTTTTAGTTTCCACGATTAATAAAATAGAATAAAGATAAGATTAAAGATCATTTAATTTAAAAATTTTAAAATTTTAACAACATTCTATCACATGACATAAAAGTTGAATAGTCATCTTTTGACAAAGTCAAAAAAATAAAACTATTAATACAAAAATACAAAAATAAGCTAAATATTTAACAAAATAAATATTTTTTTGACTACGTCGTATATATATTTAAAAATTTATTTAATGAATAACTACATTTTTTTAATTAAACTTATTATGTCTGAAATCGATAAATAATAATTAAAAAAATAATATATTTTGTTACTGTCACTGTTTAGTTGTATCAGTGAATTCCAAACTTTCTATGAAAATATCTCTTTACAGCCAAAAAATTCATCAACGCTTCACTTTATCCATCTAAAATAGTTTTTCGAAGACACAGTGTAAGTAATAATTAAAATGTTATAATAAAACAATCAATGAACATTGACAAGGAATTATATTTTAAATTTAGTGCAGCATCAATTTTACTATACTGAATTTATTAGAAATTTATGTTTTTCAATTAATGTCAATTATCAATTAAGTATTTAACAAAAAAATGGCTAAATTTAAGTTTATTTTCGTAGTTTTCTTAATTTTTTTACAAAAACTTATATTCCTGCTTCGTTTGTGGAGAAAATTTAAAATTGTTTGTATATTTTAATGAGTTGTATAAAATTATAAATTTTTTTTTGTATTCAGCTGCATTATTTACAATTGACTATATTCTATAGTCAATAAAAACGTTTTTTAAATTAGTTATATTTGTCATTTTGTTGTTTCTGGGATAAATAAATGATAAAGGCTATGTAATTACTCTAGAAAATAATTAAAATAAGTCACTTATTGTGTATCTGCCCATATCATATTTGGAAAATTTATTTTAGTGGTGGTGTCTTGATTGCGTCATAATTATGAGTCTTTAGATCTTGATCCTTGGGATAATAACTTCAATTTTTATATTATTTATTAAATTTTATACAACCTATTTGAAATTAAATTGTATGTCCACAAAAAATTTTATCAAGATTTTTATTAGTATAGGAAATTAATTATCATATTAATTTTATTTTTAGGTCGACATCAAAAAAAAACTTTAAACAAAAAAAGTAGTAATGAAATTAACGAATCTGAAGAATTGTCTAGTTAATATAAATAAAATCTATTTTTAATTTTATATTTACATAATCATTATTAAAAGTGCAGCCTTAGGTAGTGTAGCCATATTTTATACGTAGAAAATACGTATTTTATGTTACCTACAAACGAAATTTCTAATACAGTCCGACCCCGCTGTTGGACAAACCTCGGTGTGGGGCATACTCGTGTTTTAGGGCACTGTTTTAGAATTATCTTAATTTTATAGTATTTATATCGATGGCATAATAATATATGTGAAATTAACCCCGCTTTTGGGGCAAAAATGTTGTAAATAATAAGTATAATTTCTATAGTGATGACATTACATTATAATTATTTAAACATTTTACATACATTTTCATATGTATTTATCATAACATTAATTTTTATTCATGCATATATTTTAATATCTGATAAACTATTAATTACTATTCCGGATTAGAAAGTAACTATAATTCTAAAAATTGAGTATATAATTACAAAAATGTTCATAACTTTGATTTTAGATTTTTATTAAATTATGATTTTCAGGTATTTAGCTGATAATATTACCCTAAACGAGCGGTTTCCAAATGGGGTAATGGAACCCTAAGGGGTCCAGAAATTAGAAAGTATGTGGGAAGCGCTGCTCTAAATCGTGTTCGACTGTAATAGAAACAAATATAATATCATGTATAGCAATAGTTTAAATATTCAATGAAAAATTAGATAAATTACTAAAACCCTTGTTTTTGGGGCACTTTTCAAAAAATGGTACCCCAAAGCGGGGTTATACTGTAGTTCTAAAATTATGATTTTTTTCAAAAGTTATAAAACAAATTTGTCATTTAAATGTATTTAGAACTTTACTTATCAAAAATACGTATTTATGACTACTAGGGTGAACATATTTTTGATAGTAAATAATTATTTTTTGGAGGGCCAAATACACTAAGAACTACTAAGAAATACACTAAAAACAGTCCAATCTTAAAAATTGTCATAATTAGCATAAATTCCAATTAAAAAATTAAAAAAACATGAAACCTTTCGTTCTTTTCCTAAATTGTGTAAATCGGGAATTCATCGTGATATAAATTATTTGTAAGTTTCTTATTCTATTCAAATGTATGATATTGCGAAAGACTTATTTTTGTTGTAAATGGAAAAAATATGAAACGTTTTGTGAATATTTTAAAAAACAATGGATATCTAAAAGTTGGCACGAGGGTGTTGCTTTACATGTTATAACTAGAAATAATTAATTTAAATGAATTCAATTCACAATTCGAAGCTACAAATGGTGTTATACAAAGACAAATGACTCTTCGGAAACGTATCTTATTAAATCGATTTTTTAGTGTAATGTTTAATGATATTGTATCAACTTGGTCTGTAGATAGAAAAGGTAATTATTTTTATTTTTTAAATAATAAATATCATTTATATAATATTTGCAAGTTTCAAATAAATTTAAATTGACGACTAAAGAATGGACAAATGCTTACGCTTGGGCGAAACAAAATCAACTTATAAAATTATTAAAATTACGAAAAAAAATGTTGGATGATAATTTGATAAAATGTTATATTATTGATAATATCGAAACGATTAATTTGGAACACGAAATTGACATATTTCAAACGAAATCATGAAAAGATTTTGATCATTTTAAAAATAGTATATCATCAATAATTGTTGTAACGATAAACATCTTACAATGAAAAGAAGCAGAATGCACTTGTTCAATCTACCTCAAATGCAATTCATGCAAACATTGTTTGGGTATGGCGATTCGATTCAAGTGTCCAGGATGTATCGTTCCTATATAGACGAAATCTTTACCATTACGTACTAAACGGAAAAGGGGTCGCCCTAGTCTCTGCAAAGGAGCATTACATTATTAATAGTTAATATCTAAAAATTATAACTGAAAATAAATAATTTTAATTAAATCGTTGATGTACATTGTACATATTGTAATTTTATTCATGATGGATATATATCTTTAATATTAAATTTCTCTATTATAATACGTTCATCTCGTCATCTGTAGGCACCCACTCTTAATCAATTGGACACTTAACCATATAAATTTTCAGTTTTTACACATTAGATTAAATGTTCCTACCTCAACGATTATTGTCGAAGTTGGTCGTAACTACACTCCTTCCTTCTATAAACCAAATTTTATCAAAAATCTACTTCATTTTATTTTATAATATATAATTCTATTTAAAAGTTATCCTCACTACTTACTATACATTTTCCTCTCACATAATACTCTACTATTGACATAATTACATTCTATTTGTTCTAATAAAAAAAATATTCTCTGGTGTGAACACCATAAAATATTTCTAATTTTTTTGTAATATGGTTTGTAGGTATAATGAATTATATAGATTTTCACCCATATTTCTTTATTGAAAATGTGTAGACGTTCAATGCACATTTTTTTTGAAATTTTAGGATCAATATTTTTATTTTAATCGAAATATTTCAAAAATAATGGTTGATATTATATTAAAAATTATTTTTCACCGGGAATGCGTAAATTTCTGGGGTTTAAATGTTGTATTTATATCAACTGGAATAAGCTTTATCAGAATAATCTTCCTTTTTAATTTTCGGACAGTTAATTATTTTACATTTTTTTAGTTTAATAAAATATATAAGAATACTAAAATGCTTTTTTGACCAACTATTTGAAGTCGTCAATTATTCAGATTGAAATTTTGTTTGTTTGTGTTAACAAGATACAAATGTACCACCTGTAAATTTTTTTAAATTATAGGGCTGTTTTCATTAAATAAAAAAGGGTAATTTAGGGTTTTGGCCCTGAAGATATAATTTTTTTAAATTTAAATTTATGCTGTTTATGATTTTAAAATCCGCATCAGCGTGTATATTTTTTTAAATTCTCCAACTCGTTTGATTTTCAAAAACAGGGACAACTAGGGTTTTTGACTAGTAAGATGTAAAATTGGGAGTGAAATTTATCTTACTATACGTCCCGGAAAAAACTGTAATTGAAATGTGGACTTTATAAAATTCAAAGACTGGTAGTTATTAAAATAAAGTGGAATACACACAAACAAATATTGCGTAGCATATTATATAAGTAAGGATTTCGTTAAATTTTTTGAAAATAAAAAATTACGTAGCAATGAAAAAAATCTAAACGAATCAGGTACATACTAATGGAGTCATTTAAAAAAATATGTGGAGAAAAAAAGTCAGTAAATACAGAATTTTGTCAAGATTGGAAAGATAATATTCTTAAACCACTACTCAAAGATTATAGTACTGAAAATGTTTTTAATGCAGACGAATTCGCTCTATATTACGAATGTCTACCTGATAAAACAATAGAATATAAGAAACATCAATGTTTTGGATCAAAATCTAGTAAACAACGAATTACTGTAATGGCGTGTAGTAACATGACAGGAACGTATAAAAAAAATGATGGTGATTGGAAAAGCTTTAAGACCACGTTGCATGAAAAATGTGACTAATATACCATTTAAATATACAGCTAACAAGAAGGGTTGGATGACTCAAAATATTTTCAATTCATCATTGAATAATTTTAATCAAGAATTGGCTGTTCAAAAACGCAAAATAATATTATTCATAAATAATAGTACAGCTAACATAGTTGATGAGTCTTTTCCATTTATTAATGTTGTATTTCTTCCAAAGAACACAACATCAATATTACAACCCATGGACATGGGAATTATTAAAATTATCAAACATTACTACCGAGATGTGTTAGTAAAAAGGATGATATATGACATTGAAACCGGTGTAAATCTACGAAAAATTAACCTGGTGGATTGTTTTGATATCCTTAACACAGTGTGGATTAAACATGTTAAGATAAAAACAATTAAAAATTGCTTCACTGAGGCTGGATTTAATTTTAGTGATAATTTTAATAATGATTTTACCGAATGCACTCAATAATTGGAATAAACTAACTGAATTAATAGAACTTGATATAAATTATGAAGAATATATTAATATCGAAGAAAATATTTCATCAATGATGATGAATAATAGTGAAATCATTGATTCTATTAATTTCGAGTCTACATTAACTAAAGAAGAAATTAAAGATCAACCTCCAGCGACCAAAAAACAAAAAGATGCAGTTAATCTTATATATCGAGAATTAAATCGTATTGGTGTTCCATATTCCATATATAATGATTTAGCTGCTGTTAAAAGTTATTTGGAATAAATATATTAAAAATATAAATTTATTTTTATTAAAGTCAAAAAAACGTCAAATTAAAAATTGTAAATAATCACTGTAGTTGAAGAATTGCTTGTATTGAATCAAAATAGAACTTTAGATTAAAGAGATTCTACTGTACAAAGAAGTAAACCCAAACTCTCCGTTTCAATTCACTGGTAACTTTGGACTACAAAAGAGCAAATATATCACCTATTGATATTTTTAATTAAATTATTGACGACAAAATCATAAATTAATGTTCACCTCAGAACAAAAAAAACGACCACGGAATGCAAACTTTGCAACGAAGCTCTTTGTCTACTTTGCTAAAATCTATAGCCTATTTATCATATATAATATAATTAAATCATTATAATTTTTTGAAGATTATTTAGTTTATTCAATATCATTAATAAATTTGGTTAAAAAAATTCCTAAAAACCGCCTATAAAGTTTTGCTAAAAAAAATTTACTAAAAACTCATCTATATAGTTTGGTTAAAAAAATAAAGTTTTACAAGATATTTACTGAGTACCACTAGTGGTTCTCAAACAGTGAAAGGGTTAAAGTAAAATTAATGTAATATGATGGTTCCACCTGAAACAAATTTGCGAACCACTCCTTTAAAGGATTGATAATAGTGAATAGTAGGATTTTTAAGTTATATTTTTAACATGAATTTATTTTTTTGGTATAATAAAGGTTTGCCTCGGCAGAGGTATCTGCTGTTTGTACGAAGTGCATAACAGTCAACTAGTTACCAAATAATAAAATATTACCATTCACTTTTTCCACTCCTTTAAATCGGAAGTTCCCAAACTAGTGTAGTTTTACGTTTTTTTTGTAATTCCTTGTCTAGACATTTTTGTTTTTTACTCTGATAGACTCTATTCCTGAAAATGAATAGTGTATAATACATAATTGTGATAAAATATTATTTTTTAAAAACAGTACTAGATATTTGCTTTTTTTAAATTCTAGGAAGCTTATTTTTAAGAAAACGGTAACACACACATACCTTCAATTATATATAAATAAAGGATGAATTTCGTTCCCACCGAACAAATAAAATTATAAAATGTGCCTATTTGTCAAAAGCGTTCGGGCCTGCACTAGACACATCCTTGTGTACGTAATACTAAACATTTGTTATATTGCCTGATTTTAAAATAAATTTTAAGCACAACTGTATTTCGAGATAATACATTAATATTTTTTAATACATCCGTTCTATCGTAAATTTTATAATATCTATAATGTTTGTCTAAAAAATTAATTAGGTATCTTATTTACATTTATTTTTATTTCCTGTTGTCAAATTAGCAGAAAGCTGTAAAATGAATTTTTTTGAAAAGTAAAAATTTCCATATCAATTTATTCGAAAGAAACAATAAAAATGTGTATTTATAACGATACACCATTAACCTTTATACCGTCACGTTCTTATTTTATTTTAAATGAACATATAATATAAAAATATCAATGAAGTAAATGAATATACATTTTTACAAATAAAATTACCTAACTCCTCTATAGACACATTAAATGCAAATGATGCATTATGTAACAATAAATAAAACAAAAAAAAATGATATCATTGTGTTAATAAAACTTTCCATTATATATACTGGTCAGATCATTGTTGGCAAACAATAAACTACAAATGATAAATATAATAATTTTAATTAAAATCAATTTCAAGTTGATATTATAAGGATTAAAATTATCCAAACTTATATAATATGCTACGCAATATTTTTGTGTGTGTGTGTTCCACTTTATTAAAATAAATACCAGTTAGAATTTTATAGAGTCTATATTTCAATTACAATTTTTTCCGGGGGATATAATAAGATAAATTTCAACCTCCTAAACTACATCTTACGGGTCAAAAACCCCAATTGTTTGTTTTTTTTTATAATCAAACGAGTTGGAGAATTTAAAAAAATATATACGCTGATACGGATTTTAAAATCATAAACATTATAATAAAATTATATCTTCAGGGCCAAAACCACAAATTACTTTCTTTGTTTAATGAAAACAGCCCTAGAATTAAAAAAATTTACAAGTTGTATAAGTGTATCATGTTAACACACACAAAAAATTTCAATCCGAATAAGTGACGACTTCACGGTCAAAAAAACATTTTAGTATTTATATAGTCTTTTTCCGAAATATTTTAGTAAAATTTAAATTTAGAGATGTAAGCAAAAATCTTTCCTCGGCCTGCCAATCTTTTAAAAGATTGACAAAATCCGCCTTCTTTTATGAAACAAGCCGAAGGTAAGTTTGAATTGACTATAAAATTAGAGCCGAAATCTTATAAGTGACACTTAGAGCATATAAAAAATATAACAAAAGATTGTCAAAATTAATTAGCAATCTTAAATTATTTACTAAACAAATCATGGCTTGCCAATCTTTCCTGGACAGCCTAAATTAATGTAAAGTAAAAGTTGATAAAAATGGGTCTGTTTATTCATGTAACTATTTATTGATCAAACTTACAGTGCCATAAATTTAAATAAAAAAATCTAAGTCAGGTTTTTCCGTTGCAGAAAGTGAAATAAATTTTAAATACAAAAATGGGCACCTTCCAAACAAAATCAGTCTTTAAATTAAAAAGCGCGCCTGATAAAAATTTACCTGTTGCCTAGATAAAACTTTTGATATGAAAATTTAACATTAAAAATTAGAAAAGTGTTGTTGTATACTAAATTGTTTTAAATCAATTTTTCACCCTTCCAATTTCTTGCCCATAAGCTATCCAGACATTTTCAAAAAAAACTAAGCAAACATCGTATAATTAATAAATTTAGGATTTATGAATAAAGATTAAAAAATTTAACTTAAAACCTAATGAAAAATTAGATTTTAGTAAATTAATTTGCTAAGAGAGCCATCTCAAATTGAAAACTAAAATTAAAAATTTTTGCATTATACATTGAGCTGTATAATATTGAATAATCAGTCCGTTATAAAATCTGGGACATCAAGAAGAAAGACGTGAAAATAAACAAGTAAACATTAATTTAATTACATAATTACAACTAATACGACATTAAATTCTATCATCAAAATCGTTGTACACGTTAATACCACGTCCACCAGATCGAGTCTTATGAACCATTTTATATCTACCCGACATGGCCGCATTCCTTGCAGCAACATACGGATCACGAGTTTCTCTATACACATCCAACATAATTTTTTCATTACTCGAAATTTCTCGACTAAAACTTGACGGAGATAAAGAAGAATAAGGTTGTCGTTTTCGTGAATCTCTAGAATGGCTAGTACGACTGGAGAATGTAGTTGAATTTGAATAAGACCGTTTCCGATTTTTTTGATTCCGAACCTTTCGATTTGTTTTGCCGATACCGCGCTGTTTATGCTTATCGCGGTTATATGAGCCGTAACTGGGGCTAGTTCCATTAGCACTTTCATAACTACCACTAGTAAATGACTTTGTCAGAGACTCTGATCTACAAGTTGTTGACATGGAACTTTTCATTTTTCTATGTCTACGATAATTTCTTTTTCTTTTTGAATAAACACTTGAATCACTTGAATAAGATCTCCGTGATCTATGTAATTTTTTTGATTTATATTTTGAACGTTTACTCTTCCTAATTCTGTCATAATTAGAACTCTCGTCGCTATACTTATAATGTTTGTGTTTCCGTTTATATTTTGATGAATTTATTTTTCTTTTTCTACTTTTTTTACTCACCTTTTCCATTTTTGCACATTTTTCTTCATACTTTTTCTTTGAAATGCATTTCATTATTTTTTTATAAGCATCTTCGATATTTTCTTTGTGACCATTCAACACTACTTTTGTTTTTAATTTTTTTGGTTTTTTCTTTTTTAAAGCTCGATCTCGTCTAGCTTCTAGTAAAATTCTGTTGATGGCCATTTTTCTAATTTCTTCATCGTCATCGTTCCCTTCTAGAGCCATTTTTATAAGTTTATAAATGTTTTCTTCTTTTTTTTTGGAAAATGATCGATTAGATGTATCGTCTTTAGCTTTATATTTTGGTATTTTTTTACGTTTTGATTTCACTTTCACTCTAGTCTTAGTATACTCGCCAGATTCTAATTGTGATGAATTTGATTTTTTTGTATATTCACTTTTTGAAGTATGCGAACCATGGTTTGTGACTAATGCTATTTGTGATCGTATTTTTGGTGTTAAAATCGTGTCACTATCGTTGCCATTCGAGGTAATTAATCCAGATTCCGTTTCAGAGTCATCTTCACCAATCGACGTTGAACTTTCTCGTGATATCGATCTTTGTCTTTTTTTACTTTGAAATTTGATTTGAATGTTTTTCTTTTTCGTTTTTATTTTTCTAAAATTTTCAGGTACTTTTTTAGTTTTTTTTTTTTTTTGACATTTTTTTGATTTTTTTTTGGAAATTTTAGAAACAAAACTTTTATCTGATTCATAGTTTTTATTGGAAAAGTTTGATATTATTTCGTGTTTTGATTCTGTATTTGACGTAGCACTTTCTTTCATTGGTAATTTATTTGTACAACTTTTATCAGAATTCAATTCCATGTCAGTATCCTGGTTTTTTTCTTTGCTTTGTATTGTGGGTTCGCTATTAGTATTACTGATAGTTAAAGTCCTTTCACTGAAAGTATATTTTGATATAATTGAATTTTCAGTAGATTCAGACGGTTCATTTTGAATATTACTGGAACTGTCGTGTAAATTTTTCAAACTGTTACAACTTTGATAACATTCATTAGGGGAAACGTGTAAATCAATTTCCGGTGTATTTAAAAATTTATTTATTTTTTTCAATTCGGGAGACGGTTGATCCAATTCAATTTTTATCGGTACTTCCGTGTTTATCATTGGTGCATTCAATGTGGATGGTGGTATACACGGTTCATTCAAATTTTTCAGTTTAGGTGCATTTTCAATTGATGTTAGTGTACAAATAGACGTTGAGTTAGTTGACTCTGTAGTTTCATTTGAGGTGTTTGTTTTGTTAGAAACTTGAGTCTCATGAGTCATTTCCGTAGTATTTGTAATTTCATCAGATTCATCAGACTCGTCACTTGAATTTTCGGAATCAGTTGAACTATTTGATTCTACATCTGAATTTTTTACTTTAGAATTAACCTCAGAATCGGAATTGTCATTTTTTTCATCAATTGTAACTTTAAATGTTGACATTTTCTCAGAAACGTTTTCAACCGAATTTGACGACTCTGAAGACTCATAATTTGATTCATTTGAAGATTCATCACTTGAATTTGAATTTGACGAATCAGAAAAATCACTTTTAATAGAGACAGACATCTAAACCCAAATAAAATAAAAAAAATAAATATTACTTAAATCGATACAGGAATTAAATATATAGATGAACAAGTATATGAAAAACCGATCAAAAGTAAACAATTAACACGAGGGATGTTCAAATTAATATTTACTTAAATAAAATACAATAAACTACAATTTTAAATTTAAATATATTCGATATTCTTAATGTTCCTGAAGCTATATAAGATTAATTGTAAAGGTTGATAACGTTATCTAGATAAAATTATTCAGTTTACATAAATTGTGAAAATAAATTTAAATTTTAAAACAAAATACACGTATATAACATGTAAAATAAAATAATAATATACCTTAAGATCATACAACATATTCACGATACAGTCTAGGTGAGTGCGGATCAAACAAATCAATTGCTCTTTCAAAATTATTTATAGCCAAATAAAGAATACGAAACGAAAGTGAATCTAGTAATTTTTCAATTTCTTTTGGGTCATGTCGATCAACTTTATTATAAAAACCAAACATGCGCATAATTCCCATAACTAAACCCATCGTTGGTATATAAATGAGGATGAATAATGTTTTTAAGAATATGTAAAATAATTCAATGCAACTGTCCTGTTGAGTGAATAAACAAAATTGCGCCAAATATTTATAGTAATTATGAATGGTCATATCTTTACATGACAACCATTTAATACACATCATGTGTTACACTGTGTACTTTACACATCGACTTGGACTAAAGTTGATAAATGCAGTCTCAATTTCAGACAGTGACCGAGACTGTGACTAAAATATTATCTTATCTTGAAAATGTTTATTGGTTGTCATGCATTTTATGAAAGCATGTCAATTTTGTTTATATTGTTGGGGCAGTGTGGAAATCAGATTGGAAATGAATTTGCAAACACCATTTGTCAAGTATTGTCTCAATTAAAACAAAAAATAGCTCTAGGGGACCAAAATGGAAAATTCAGACACCTTTACAATCTGATTGCTGACAAGTTTTTTTTTAGCAATGTTATTGGTAATTTGGATTTGAAGTGTTTAAAAATTAAATCCATTTCTATTGATACCGAATGGAAAACTCAAGTCAAGAATGGATGTGGTAGATATAAATCTAACGACGCTGTTTATTGGTATAGGGACGACGAGCACATTTTGGTCAAATCCAATAACGGTATATAATTTTTGCTGATATAAGTTTAATTACCCATCTCATCTAATTTTAGGTTGTAGTAACAACTGGGCAGTTGGTTACAAAATAAATGGGCCCAATATAATGAATCAATTAATGAATAAAATTAGAAGAATACATGAAGAATTAGGAACCTCTTTAGATGTATCGATTATAATTTGCATGAGTATGTCAGGTGGTACGGGATCCGGAATAGGTTCTCTTTTAAATGAACGCATTAGAGAAACGTATCCAAAAATTTTTCTCATGAATCACATAATTTTCCCACACTCTTGTGGAGACATTACTGTACAATCCTACAATTGTCTTTTCTCTCTCAGTAAAATATATTATTTATCAGACTTTATACTAGTCTCAAAAAATGACAATCTTTTGCAACTATCTTGGAGGTTAAATGATACAATGTCTTTTATTCCGAATGACAAAAACAAGAGTAACCAAGTTTCACATTCAAATCGGTTAGATTTATCTTTTCGACAAATTAACCAAACTATTTCATCGCAATTGGCTAGTTTACTCATTCCATACTACAAATTTGATACAAAATTCATTTATCAATCATTACCTTTAGGTAATTATAAATTTTTTAAACGCCTAAAACTTTGAACATATATTTTGTATTATACGTTCAATTTTAATTTTAGCAGACATTCGAGAATCACTTCAAACATATTCTCATAAATTTACATCTTGCTACATGAGCCCACTCATCAGTAAGGACGCAAAAATATTTGAAAATCCAACATGGCTCTCACTGCTAAACGACATATCTCACCAAACAAGCGATTACTTTTGTATGTAGTTCTTATGACTATTTTTTTAATTTTTTTTAAAACCAAAAATTATAAATAATACTTTTAACATTTATAAAATTCAATTTAGGTCCATTCAAAAAGAAACTACTCCTATACATGTATGGAACAAACCTTGCAAATGAAAAAGTTACCAAAGAATTATTTAACTCTAATTCAAACAAATACAAACTATTTATCCAATCTAAGCCTCAATTTCGTTATTCATTCTATAATCCCATGCCATTAATTGATAAATCCATGACATGTCTAACTAATTTTGATGCTGATTTAATTTCTCGTTTTGACGACACAATTTCCCAAGCTTGGCAATTATACAATTCAAAATTTTACATCCATCACTATTTTCGTTATGGAATAGAATGCGAGGATTTTGTTCAAATGTTTGTTCAAAATGAAGATATTTTGCACAAGTACCAAAAAATTGTACATTAAATAGTGTAATATACAAAATTATTTGACAATTTTTTCAACTTTTCTAGTGTTTTTGATTTTGGCTTTAAATTTTTCTTTTTTTATTGGTATTTTGGAATATGATACATTTTTCAGAGAGTCCGGAACTACAATTAAAACATTCAATTTGATCAAGTAAAAATTTACGTAGATAATCAGGTATATTGTTCAAGTGAGTTTGTATTTTTAATTTTGAGTGTGTTTGATCATGTCGAAGAGTTTCAAAGTCACGAGGGTTTTGTTTAAAATAATTCTATAATTAATAAATCAAGATTAGGTCATATACGTTACTTTAAGAAGCAATTTTTTATCCCCAAAAAGGCACAATAAATATACCTTTAATTTTTTGCTATTGATCATTTCATTTTTAATTTCTTCCAGCCTAGCGTTTTTAACCATTAATTTTGTTACTGATTTTAAACAATCCTAAAAATAGTTATATTAAAAAAATAAATAAAAATACCTCTACTCGATATCTAAACCCTTCAATTTCAGAGATTTTGTATTGATAAGGTTTACATTGCAAGTCTGGAACATTACAATCTAGAAACATTTTTTGTAGCATTTCATACAATACATATTCATTGAACGATACTAAAGATATTGCTGTTCCAGAAGCATTAGCTCTGGCAGTTCTAAAAATTAAGTTGCAAATATTTTGAAATTCCAAAATATTATTCATTTTTACCTTCCAACTCGATGGATATATGCAGATGTAGCTTTAGGAAAATCAAAATTGATAACATTTGATACATTCTGGAAATCTATTCCTCGGGATACACTATATTCGATATCTTTTTGCTTATTCAATCTACAAGATTATATGAAGGTTACCTAAAGTGAAATACCGATTCTTTGATTGTGACAAAGAAATTGATTCATCTGAAGCTATAATAGTACTATACAGGCCAATATTGAATTGTTCAAGAACATGTAATCTGAATAATTTAAAAATAACGCACAATCGTTTTTAAATTACCTAGAGTTTACTGGCATCATGGAATTGAGAACGCAACATGAAATACCAAATTGAGACAAGAATAATTTCAAGCGATAACATCTATCGATAGAATTTACGAATATGATTGTGCGTCCCACAATTAAATTTAGTTTTAATAAGCAGTACAACAATAAAAATTTATCTTTTTGCTCACATCTAAATAGAATTATAATTATTCAGATGTAACTACATAAATCTTGGATTAGTCGCATTCAGAAAGTTATGAATAAAAAATTTGTATTAAATTATAATGGAATTTGACCAATACAATATGCCAGGAAACTCGGGAAAAAAAAATTAAAAATTCAATAACAATTAAAATCACCATTTAATTTTGAAAATTTCTCTAATTTGAATTAAACCGGTATACACCATAATTAAACTTACTTGATACAATATTGAGAAAGTAATTTAGGATCCGGTAAATTTGATTGTTTGATGGTTAAAATTGTCTAAATTTATATTACAAAAAAATTACAATAAATTTACTGGTGTTGAATTCATCAGAATAGTAAATTTCTCTACATTTTCATTCAACGTAGCTGACAATAGAAAACATTGGTAAGTATTGGGTAGAAAACTAAAAAAAATTGTGATATGTAAAAAAATGTAATACCTTTTGATAAATTTGATATCCTTCTCATATCCAAGAGTGAAAAGCAAATCTGCTTCATCTGCAACAAGAATCTTAAGTGTATTTTTAAATATCAATTGTTTGGATTTCAAATGAAAAACTATTTTCGCCGGAGTACTAATAATAATAAGAGGTTTTTGATAAATTAATTTTTTTCTTTCTGCGTCATTTTCAATTGCAGACAAATTTAAAATATCAATCAAATCAATACTGTTATTGGCTAATAAAGAAATGTCTCTGGTAGCTTGAGCGCACAATTCTTTAGTTGGTGCCAAAACAAGTGAAAATGTAGATTCAATGGATTGATTCATATAGAAACTATTTTTTTTCATTTTTGATTCATATAATTTTTGCAACATTGGTATGACATATGCTCCAGTCTTACCGGAACCTGTACGTGCATGTGCCAATAAATCTTTACCTTCCAAAGCAAGTGGAATGGCTCTTTCTTGAATTGGTGTAGTAACATTCCATCCAACATTTTTTATTGCCTATTTTAAAAAATTAAAATATTTCAATGATACTCCATAATCAAAATTTCAACATGTGGAAAATATGATTTACTTTCTCTTTAGTATGATTTACTATATCAAGTCTTGTAAAATTACTTGTAAACAATTTATTTCACTAAATCTCGTTTGAATTTATACATTAATGCGTTATGACATTTGAAAAATTAATGCTTCATGTACTATTTAAAAAGTTCAGCAAGTGCAACTTAGCTTATAGACACAATTTGAATACAGAAACATTTTAAATTATGAAAACTAATGTGCAATGTAATTTGTAAACTAGACAACGTGAAAAATTTAACTTATCATTTCAACTCACGTAAATATCGGTGAGTTATGCAAATTTAAATGATGTGTTTTTAAAAATTTTTGTAATATTTATATTTCTTTGCTAGTAGAGACAATTCGTGTTATAAATACTAAAAGTGTATCTCTAAGGTTTTTAAAAAGTTGTAAAACACTATTAGTTGAAAATTGAAGACATAAAAATTTGATTTACATTATTAACATTGTCTTAAATCTCAACCTAAGCAAATTATATCTTGATGGGAAACCCTAAATAATGCTTTTTTTAAAAATGAAAAGTCATAAAATTTTATAAAAACATAAATTCAGGGATATTGATATTTTTAAACTTTTGAGAATTATCATATGTGGAAACCTTAAAAAAGTCCATTTTTACAATCAAAATGTCAGATTACTCTTCTTTTAAAAATAAAAAGAGTCCCATAATATTTAAAAAAATTACAGCTGCTATCACACAAAAAATTTCAATCTGATAAAGTGACGCCTTCACACCAAAAAAGAATTTATATTAATTTTTATTTAATTGCGAAGTATTTTATTGTAGTTGATCTATACACAAAACTTGAACCTCAGAAACCTACGCATTTCCGGTTAAAAATTATTTTTAATATATTATCAACCAATGTTTTTCAAATTTTTAGTTTAAAGTTAAAAAATGTAAATAAATGTAGTTATCCTACAATTTAGAAAAAAATGGGAATTGACTGTATAGTATACAGCGCATAGACATTTGAAATATAGAAATATGGCTTTGAATCTCATAAATTGATTATTTCGTTTTTTAATATTTCTACGCAGTCTCATTTTTAAAAAGTTTCAGTTTAGAATCAACTTCAAAACAACTTTGTTAGTATAATTTCTAGATTTATTTCAATGTCGATACATTGTTGTCCGAAATGCATGATAGAAGAAAAAATTATAGACTACAGATATTGAGATTTTATTTTTTTGAAATTCATTTTATTCATGACGATTCCTTAGGGTTGCAACCACAGTTGGATAGTTTTTAATATTACACTCATTGTCTATAATCAATAAAAATTCAGTCCTCGGAAGAGCTAACTGGTGTTTATAATTAGTACATAACAGTCAAGTTAACACATTAATATATTACAAGTCTAGTTTGATAACAAATTTGGCACATTTAATACAAAAAGTATTTTAATATTACACCAGCAACGAATATCGCATGATAAATATAATTAAAATTGATGAAATATAATTATATAAATAAAACCTCTAGCAACTTTTTATTTAAATTAAATCTATCAAAACCTTCAGTCGTCATTTGTGCGATAATACAAAAGTTACCATATACACGAATTTCCAAATAAAATTTAACAATAAAGTGATAATTATTCAATATACTGGTAATCAGTAACTGATTCAGTAATACAGAGTCTGTATTACAAACAATTAGTGCTTCCATTGAACTGTAACTCTACTGTAAACCTTTGAATCAAATTCAATTTAATTCAGCGAATTGTTACTAATTACTTAGTATAAGTTTAATTTGAAATTATGTTTACAATTGTACGTTACAATTTGTAACTCAACTTAAGTAATTGCACGACTTCATCAGTAGTCACTTTATGAGTTTTTTGTTTCATGAGATTTTCGTCTTATCAGAAATAATCATTAATGATTTATTAATAATATTGTAAATAATATAATTAAAAATATTTGAGTTTTTTTGAAAAGAATGTTACCTTAAATACCATTTTTAAAATTTATTCAAAAATTACTTAAAAAAACCCGTTAATATCTAGTCAAAAAATTTTTTCTTAAAATCTGGTTAAAAAAATTACTTAAAAACAACCAAATTAATATAAGAAAACCTGTACTTTCAGTAAATTCATTTATTAATAAACAATAAAAAATAAGTTTCAACATTAAAAACTTTGAAGGGTCGATCTTTCGTTAACATACATTTTAACATAGAAAACGATTGTTCAACTGAGCATGATGTGGAGTTAAATAGTTGCACGTCTGAATATAATGATGGTTACATTACAAACATCATCACCGAAAGTAACTGGTTCAAGTTTTGGAACACTTGCTGTATTGAATAATCCATGCGTTCCATTTTCTATATCAATAAAATAATAACATAATATTGTTGCTTTAGTTTAATTAAATCAGTGACAAGGGATTCACATTCGGTGCTGTTTTGTGTTCTAAACATCTATCATCTTCATTAGGGTGTCAACATTTTACATTTTTTTTAGATTTTGCTTGCCGCTCAGGGCTAATTCGGTTCACATCAATAAATTATTAAGAATGGCTCAATTTTAATATATATAATTAAGGATTAAGTCCGCAGGAAGACATTAAAAATTTCGGAAACTTTTCAAGAAATAACTTTATTATAATACATTTACAATATTATAAATCATCATATATTATTGATCCTAGCTTGCTGTGTATCAGATGCCCTTAGCCAAAATGGTAAATATCC
>LWCA01000415.1:0-28438 GCA_001642005.1 Intoshia linei | reverse complement strand
CAAAAAATTAAGATGGAATAATTCACTTTAAAGTAAAAAGTAATGTGATATAATTGTTCAACCTACAACAAAATTGGGAACCACTCCATTAAAGGATTGATAATAGTGAATAGTAGGATTTTTTAAGTTAGATTTTCAACATGAATTTATTTTTTTGGTATAATAAAAATGTGCCTCGGAAGAGCTAGGTGCTGTTTGTACGTAGTACATAACAGTCAAGCTAGTAATAAATATAAAAATGATAATAACAATGTTATACTTTGTTGTTGTAGTTTTAGATTCTAAATTTTTTATATTTCTATTTTCAAAAGGAGTGGGCAAAGAGCTGTCCGCATGCACATTTTTGAGTAATCAAAAGTTTAGCCGATTGTGTTAAATGTCGATTAATAAATAATTAAAATCTATATTTTCGTTTATAAGGTAGATAATCTAGTTTTGGATTACCAATCAGAATACACTCATTTAAAGGATTGGTAATAGTCAATAGTGTCATTTTTATGTTATATTATTTAACATGAGCCTCATTTACTATACTATATACTATATACACATACTCATTAGAACACAGTTTTTACATATTACAAAACAGACAAGTCAATTGTACATATATATACATGTTTATATATTCCAAAAAATGCGCAACAGTGCAAATATGGATGCATAATCCTTTATTAGTAAAATTAATTTAAATAACCTGAATATAAAGATTCAATTATCTCTGGGGCCAACTTTGTACTAAGGGTATATTGTGGAGGGTATAAATATTTAACTATATTGTAATTGGATGAATTGATATGATCTTGAATCAGTTTACCAGAACGAGCAGCTTTAGCCATAAAGCAATAATTTTCAAAGGTATTACCGGTTGTATCCATGTCAACTTTTACATCATGCATTAAAATGTCTAAAATATTTATGAGATATATGTAAAGGTACGTAAGAGGCCAAGCTTGCAATATATCCCCTCGGACATGATTTTATTTTTATAATATAGACTCTATAAAATATAGTCACAACTTTACTCCAGGTATAATTGCAGAAGACACTCTCGAATCTAAAATCTATAAAAACATAAATATTACTCAACTGTAATTTTGAATAGGTAGCTAAGACAGGTTTTTTAGCATTAAATTCAAAAAATGGGTAAATCAAATTCAAGCTTTTTAAAGTAACATTTTCATCAACGGGTGTAACAAAATTAAAGCGAATATTAATGCTTTTTAAAGAATACTGATCTACATCCAATAATTGTGTAAATAATGGCATTTTTTTTGCTTTTTCGAGAACAATCATTTTCAATTCTTTCAATATGATATCCTCGTCAAAGTACGTAGTTATCAATATTCCTAAGAATATTAAAAAATAAAAATAAGTTTTTAAAAATAAAACCATTGTTTAAAAAACAATCAACAAGTATTGGCCTACTAGGTATTATTTTTGAAACTACCTTATTTCTATAAGGTTCAACCGTAAGTGTATCTTCATTGTCTCTATTTTCATTTTCTTTAATTTCATCAAATGTCTCAAAAAAAACATCCTTTTGGCTATCGTTTATACTGCTTTTATTACTTTTAATTCGTTTATCACGATTTTTCATTCAATAGGTTCAACGATTGGATTGTTGTTTCTGCTTTTTTATATTTATTGAAAAACTTTATTTTTTCCAGGATATTTATTACGATCGTTTATCATTAATTTAAAGTGGTAAGTGACCACTACTGAAACTTTTAAGAAATTTATCATTTAATTAAAACTTAAATGAAAATTTAATTAGGTTGTAGTCATGCATTTATCGTGAATTATGATATGAACCTTATTTTATGGATTTTATTTCAAATTTGTAGCTAATTAATTGATAATTTTTCTAGTAAATTGATTTATTACGAACTAGCTTGGCTTCGTACAAACACTTGCTAGGTCTGTCAAGGGACATATTTTTAATTTCAGAATCGATAATTTATTTAGTACCAATTTAATAAATAATTAAAAATACCAATTATGTATCAATAATTAACGGAATCAGTATTTTAGAAACATATTTCAGATGAATTTTACCAATATTGTAAAACATTGTAATAAATATAAAAATGATAATAACAAAGTTGTACACTATGTATTACTTTAATTTTAAACAAAATGTTTTGAAAATGAAAATTTGAGAATCAAAAATTGCGTAGCAATGAAAAATCTATATATAAGTATCTATATAAGTATTTATATTAACTGGAATAAGCTCTATCAGAATTATCTTTTTTTTTAATTTTCGGATCTTTAATTATTTCCCATTATTTGTTTTAATAAAATATTTTGGAAAAAAATATATGAATACTAAAATGCTTTTTTGACCATGAAGTCATCACTTATTTGGATTGAAATTTTTTGAAACTCTAGTGCTGTTTTCATTAAAAAAAAAAGGGTAATTTGTGATTTTGGCCCTGAAAATATAATTTTTTTAAATTTTCCAACTCTTGATTTTTAAAAAAAAGGACAATTGGAGTTTTTTACTCGTAAGATGTGAGTTTAGGAGGTTGCAATTTACTCTGCGAACACTCGGAAAAAACTGTAATTACAATGTGGACTTTATAAAATTGGATTTTAAAGGAAAAATCCAATCTATCCACTTCTATTATACAAAAATCTATCCAAAAGTATTTTATTTCTATTATATTTCGAAACGTCACTCTGACTTGATAGAGTGACCCACATCATTCGAATCACAAGAATACCAGCTAGAAAACAATATATGTTAGAAAAATCTGTTTAGAAATTGTTGTACTGTGTTATTTTACTATATTACATTTTATTATTATTCTAACTTATATAAGATGCTACGCGATTATTGTTTGTGTGTGTTTTAAATTAATTATAATTTATTACACTATTAATTTAAAATATCAAACTAAAAGTTTTAAAAGCGTTTTTGAAAATTATTTACGATTTTATGTATTTAAGATTTACGCGCGAATTTTAATAAATATAACTGTTAATCCTTTTTTACATCCTTTTTTAATGTTAATAATTTTATTTTCAACACATCTTGAGTATAATTTTATAATTTAAATCTCTATGGAAAATAATTAAACAATGAAAACATCGCAATAATGAAATTATAGTGTTAAGTTTAAATTTATATCTAAGTGCAAGGTGTTCATTTTATTTTCAACACACCTTGAGTAAAATTTAACAATGTAAATCTCTATAAAAATATTTCCATATTATAAATGTTAGCATAAATTTATCCTTAGATTAGCGGTTCTCAACATACTTCGCAGTTGGTACCCCCAAACTAAAAAAAATAAAATTTGGTACCCATAATAATTTCTATATATTGTAACTATGATACCACGTGAATTAAAAAAAAGCAATTTAAAAATATATTTTTGGATGAAATAGATTTTTTATTATTTTGTATTAAATTTTACAATTTTTATTCCAATTTATATTTTATTGTAATTTAGCCAATAAAATAAAGGTTTTATCTGCTGCTTCTCTATTTTTAAATTTTCTATCTCGGAAATCTTATTTCAACAAAAAAATATTCACTGACTTCTTAAAACTTTAAAGTTTGAAGTTTTGAAATCACTTAACGGACTAAAGATTTGACAATGGAAAAATTGAACAGATCAATTTGATAAATTGAAAAAGATTTTAAAATTCTCAGTAAAAAGTAAACCATAAACCAGTGCCGAGTATTATGTTCGAGGCCCACAAAAAATCAAAAATAGGTCTGTAAAGTTTTTGTCAAACCAATATATCCGGAATCATTTCATATATCGGAAATAGTTTTGATATGTCAAATTATAACACATTTTAATAAATATTTATTGACTTGAATCAGCAGGCACGTTGAGCTAAGAACGAGGAAATATCTTTAATTACAGGATTTAGTAGACAATTACTTTTCATAACGATAATTTATACATTAGAAAGCGCACTTTTATGGTAAGTCAAATAGTTGGAGTGATTGGAGGATTCATGCAATATTTTTCTTATCTATCTAATTCTTACTGGGTTTTACCTATTGGGAGATTAATAACGGGTTGGCAATGTGGTAATTGAATTTATTGTATTATTATAATAGTAATTATTATTTTATAAAATGAAAAATAACAATTCTAATGAATTTATAATAGGTATTGGAGCTCAAATAGCTCCCATGTATGTAAGTGAATTTTCGCCATTTAAAATCAGAGGTGTTTTGGTAACAGTTCATCAACTCATGATTACCTTTGGTATTGTTGTTGCTAGTCTATATGGACTCGATTCTATTTTTGGTAATATTAATATATTTACTGTGTACAGTGTACAGTTTACGCATAGAAAAAGGTGTATGATTCGTATGGAAAATTGTGATTCAGAACCCACTGATAACTACGGTACGGGTAATTTTCAGACATTAATATTGAAATATTTTTGAATATTTTTTTATACATATAATTTATAGTTAAATTTTAAGTATCTTTTAATGCGCGTTTCCCAACTGCTGGTGCACTTGATTTTCCATCACTTTACAAAAATATTGGAAAAAGGATATTTTTCTCTTAAGACTAAGTAAAATTTGACTTTTTTTTAAAATTTTAGAAAATTTTTCATTTTTAAAAAAAATGGTAATCTGGTTTTGACCGTGAAAATTACCTTTTTTGAGGTTACCATTTGTGATAATACTTATGAATATAAAAACCAGGATAGAATTTAATGTATAAAATTCTAGGACTTTCTGAATTTTTACAAAAAAGGTTAATTTGGGAGTTTTGGCTGTAAAAGTCTAAGATTTTTAAATTATAAATTATCATAATATTGATCAATTTAAAACTTTTTATTAGAATGTGTTTTTAATAATTCTAGTTTGAATTTAAAAAAAAAAAATTGGAGTTTTTGACCTTGAAGGACTCAATTTCTGAAAATGACATATGATTTCTGAAAGCGATAAAACAACACTCTCGAAAAACTGTAATAGAAATATGGCATTTTTAAAACTGGAATCCTTTTATTTTCTTAAATAAACTCGAACACACAGAAAAATAAATAAACAGACATTTATATTTAATTATTTTACTTAAGTTTGTGAATAATTTATGATAAATAGAGCAGGCCATAATGGTTGAAATTAGTGGAAAACCAACAATAGGCCCACTTGATATAAACATTTAGGCTCCATATAGATTTTTGTAAAAATAAGACGTCTGTATATTGTTTAATTCATCGTTTATTATCTAAAAAGTAAAAATATGACTTGAAATCGCATTGCTTATCATAAAAGTAAAAACGTTCAACATTATCTATTGACAAATTAAAATAATATGCCCTCGTGATTGTAGGCCAGGGTCATGTTGACCCTATCCGATCTGATTGATTTAAGTGAAGCGAAGCTTTAGTATTTTTGAAAAAATTGATTTTGTCTGAAATTTTTTACATTTATATTCGAAAAACCAATTTATGTAATAAATTACATGTACAATGTAAATGTTAATCTAATATTTAAGAACAAATTGGATAAAAAGTTTTCATAATATTCATCATAAATTGCGCCATTTTCAATATCATATTCTACTTTTTATTTTCAAAAACTAAAAACAAATCATTTGAAAAAATTTCCAAAATTTTTAATAAAAAAAATTAAAAACAAATTCAAAAATAAAATTTACATATCATTTAATTTTTTTAATTTAATTTTACTGGTGCATTATACTGTAAGTTGCTAGTGAAATTATTTTACAACAGAGTTGCCAGTTGTTGGGAAGTTATCCCAAAGCTTAGAATACTTATTTAAAAAATCTCAATTGAAAAATGGAAAATTTATAAATTTCATTTATTGGATTTTTTTCTCGTGTTTATTGAAACTGCTAGTCAATACGAGTCCAGTCTAATAGTATTTAAAATTTGGAATGATTTAGTCATTAAAATTTCTGTTATCTTTTAATCTAAATTATTATTATTATCTTAACATATTTAAATGATATATATAAATTTCAAATAAATACTTTATTTAAAATAATTGTAGTTGATTTATTTCTCCATTTGGAATGTATTTTTATCGTATAATTTGTAATAATTAAACATTTTATATTTTAACAAAATTTGTATTAATATTCTAATATCCTGTAGAAAAAAATAAATCAAAGACACTAGAATCTAGATTCTAGATCTAGCGATGGTTTTTAACTGTTTATACACACTTATATAGAACATGTTGGAACATTTCCATTTTACATATTTAAATAAGTATTTACATAACGCTACTGAAATAAAACGACATTCAATATATACATTTACTATTAAAACTAGTTAAATTTAAACCACATTTTTTATACGTGATAATTGATACAATTAATATTTGATTTTTGAATTAATGTCTGATTTAAAAAGAAATGTCGATATTACTCAAAATGAAGAGACAAGTCAAAAATCAGAGCTATTGGAGGTTAAAAGCTTGATAGACCCAAAATGTAAAACAGAAAAGAATAACTCTTTATTCGAAGTATCATTTATATCTTTGTTATTATTATTTTATTATATTGGATGTTATTTTCTTATGGAATTGGTTATAATTTTATTAAAACAATACGAGTAAATCTCAATTTTTTTTATACATCATATTTTTGGTTCTTTCTTTATTATGTGGTATTTTTTTACACTATAGTTGTAACACAATTAATCCAAAAAGTATTGAAATACTATCGCTTTGATATGATTGATGCGCTCAGTGACCTTCATACTGCTTACAATATCAGGACAGTATGGCCATTATTACGAAGTTTAAATAAGTCAATACCGGCACTATATTATCATTATTTTACTATATTACATTTTATTATTATTTTATATATAGCAGCGTCGGTAACCAATGGCCCACAGAATAAATTTGGTGGCCCTTTGAGTAAATATGTAAATTATTTAATTTTAAATTTTTCAACTTTTAAACACTTTTCTACTATAATTGTATAATTTAAGTTTTATTATATTAATTAATATTATATTTATATAATTGGCTCATTTTAATCATTTTAATTCTGAATTTTCAGATCGCCCTAGGTATTATTTTTTTGAATATACTAGAACTATGTCACTTCAATTAAAATTGAAATTTATCATGTGTAATTTTCAAAAACGGGCCCATATAATTTTTTGATAAAAAAATATATGGACATATAGACTGTTTATTAATACATATTAACCATAACGTTATACAGTCTAAGTTGTTATTAACGGAATTTTAATTTATTTATTTTTTATTAACGAATTTGTATGAACCAAAAATTCCGTTAATAATAATTTTATCTCTAAAGCTCTAGAATCTATTTTTAAAAGAATCATAAATATAAACTAATTTTTTTATTAATTAGAAGTCAATTCATTATGTTTTTGTATCAAATTTTTAATAAATATTAAATTAGATGTCGTTAATTAGAAATAATTACTATTATTGCCAAAATCATTGTAACTTAACTGATGTGGACCCGTTGATAATGTTTTATGCATATTAGTTCATGTATTATTCAAAAACTTATACACTCCGCGACAAAACTATATCACATTTAAAATTTTGATGATATTTCCAAATTATCTTTAAAAAGTAAAATTTATTAATTTATGAAATCTTCTAAGTGTCATTCAAATAAATATTTTACTGTCAAAATTATAATAGGGTAAATAAAAAAATAATAATAACTAAATATCAAAAATATAAGTATTTCATGTGTGACAAAACTATAGCACAATTATCATTTTAAAGTTTTATTTTTGATAGAATGATAAAAATATATAATATAAATACTTTTTAATAATGCGTGTGGCCATGTTTCTGTATAACCTCAAAAATCCTGTCGTCCACGCTAGAAATGAGGGTACAAATGGTAATTGGTGGTATGGATGTCCAGACTTTTTCAATTGCCGTTTTTAACTCATTTAAATTTCTATATTGTGTGTCATTCTTATATAATATATATCATGCGAGAATGAATTGGCCATTAATTTTCAATAAGATTTAGATCTGGAGAGCATGCCGGCAATCCAAAAACATTCAACCTCTTTGAATTTAGCCACCTTTTTGTTTCTTGAGATTTATGGATTAATGCATTATCCTGTTGAAATATTTTGAACGACCTTCAAATGGTTAGTAGGTAGTTGTTTAAGATGTCAATATAAACTTGACAATTCATATTTATGTTAATAAAGCATAATTTTCTCTTCGTGTCAACACCAAATGCTGCCCATAACATAATACTACCCCTCCAAACTTTCTTCCCATTTTAGACATTTCATATTTTTTTAGATCGTGCCAATAATACGACTCTCCATCAAGACCGTCCAAATTAAATCTTTTATTGTCTGAAAAAAAGACTGAGGACCAGTTTGTTTTTAAATTTTCATGGGCAAACGTCATCCTATTTTTTCGATGTTTTTCTGATAAGAATGGTTTCGATTTTAGTTTTCGGCGTTCAATATGCGGACAGGCTTTCAAAGCTCTTTGTTTTGTCCTTACAGAACTATTCAAATCTAGCTCATCTCTTATGTCTCTACCCGATAAGACAGAATTTGAGGCTTTTCTAATTATCCTTCTTCTTTCTTTACATGTTAATTTTGAAGGTATGCCGGTAATTTTAATTTTTGATGGTTTATTCGAAGATCCCGATCTATTAATATATTTATATATGGCTTTGCGGTTTCTTCCTATGGATTTTGCAATATATGTGACCACTTTTCCTTCAACCAATAAAACATCAATTTGACCTTTCTCATAATCTGAAAGAAGGGTTCCACGAGGCATATTTTGGATTATTAATGCAATAATCTAAATTTTTTATAAAATTAATGCCAAAAATATGAGAAAAACTGGAAACAGACAATAAAAAATCTTAAAATGACTTTATATAGCACACTTTTGTCGCGAGTTGAAATTGGAATAAAAAGTTTATTTGATATTTAAGTTGGATAAAATTAACAAACGGTTTTAATTTTTTTTTCCATGTAACAATATAATGTTGTATAATAGGGTATAAATTTTTTAACAAAATCATAATTTTTAAAGAATATTCATGAAGTTATATGAATGTGCTATAGTTTTGTCGCGCAGTGTAATAACAAGAAATGTGACCATTTAATGGTGTTTATTTAAAAAAATTAAATTCCGTTAACTGGAGTGTTACTATGGTGAAAATTCCATATTAACGGTATAACGGATACAATACAATACAATTCCGTTAATAAGGACTTAGATTGTACTAAATAGCACCATAAATATCTAAATAACAAAATTGCGGTATTGAGAGAACTGACTGTACAATGTACATCGAAATAATAGAATCTTTAAATTTTTACCAATGCAATGCACTGTATTTAAAAACAAATTATAACAAGATGTATGCCAATAAATTTATGTAAAATATCCCACTATAATTTATCTGCATTGAATTTGAAACTTAATATACAATTTGAAGGACAAGTGAAATATTTAATTCAAAATTGCTTTAAATATAGGTTGCGTCTTTCTACTTTGAAGTGTGGAAAATGTTATATTATGTTTAGTTTTTGATCATGTTTTATATAATTTTCCATTTAAAGCATAATTTTTCATAATATTTATCAGGATTATTTAAAAAAAATATTAAATTACTATTAAAACATGTTTACATATTACATTAGACCAGTGATTGTAAAATGGGAAATTTTTGGGAAAAAATTTAATAAAAAATATTATTTTAAACCTTCAGGGAAAAATCGAATTCTACTCATATTTTTTTGAAAAATATGATTTTACCTAATCTTATGAGAAAAAACTTCTTAATCCAACCTCAAAATAAAAAATCCCATTTTTCCAGTATTTTGTCTATTAGTGTCTTGCGATACGACAAATGGTAATTAAATATATAGTCATGTATATTTTCCGTCTTGCCCGCGGATTTTTTATTTAGTTATTCCGAGCACCATGTCAAAAAGTTTGGTGGTCACTACTTTAGATAATAATAAATTGCATATTATTATACGAATAAACGTTTTATACAGGATTTTCACTAAATAAAACTTTTTGTACAGTACGATATTTATCATTATAAGTATATGAAGATACTTCAACACTACCTTATTTTCACTAAATTTGTATAATATAGCATTCTCTCCACTAATCGTCACCACTATGATTCGCCAATTCTATATTTAGCCAAATGATTAATACTGTAATATAGAAAGATTAAAATTTTATTATATAGTTTGCCAATTCTCTTACTCGCTATTAATTTAAAATATAAAACTAAAAGTTTTAAAAGCGTTTTTCAAAATAATTTACGATTTTATGTACTTAAGTTTTAAACCATTTTGACACTTGAAATTCTTCCAAATCGAAAAAGAACACTTAAATTTTTAATAAAGAACATGCATAATACATTTATTTAAAATAACGGAATCTGTATATTACTCTCACAAAAAATCGTCTTTATATTCTATTTACTGATTTACTATTTAGTAAATTAATTTTTTAATTCAAATATAATTTTTAGAAAATATAAAAAATAGTTAATTAATTTCAGTTGTAAAAATGAATTTTTGGATAAAATAGATTTTAATCATTTTGTAATAAATTTTACAATTTGTATTCCAATTTACATTTTATTGTAATTTAACCTTTACTTTAAAGGTTTTATCTGCTGTTTCTATATTTTTAAATTCTCTATCTCGCCAATTTTTTCTATATCTCAAGAATGGCGAGTCATAGAGAGAATAGTGTAAACTGTACATTAAAGTGTCTCAAAAAAAATAAAAAATTATATTTTTGAACATCCTTAGGTATAATAGTGATCAAGTATAAAAAAAATGATATTTCCAAAATATTAATGCATTTCAACGAATATTGAAGATATCCCTGACCATTTAAAGTTTTATATATACTATATATTAAAAAATTAAAAATGAACTTTATTTTAACGGAAATTGGCGTTTGAGCTTTTAAATGTGGTACCGACTTTAAAATATTGTAGTCCATGTTTAGTTATATTTTTTATTTTTTAAAATTTGTTTCTAACTCAATTTTTTTTGATTTTATTCAAACAAAAAATAAACTTTTAGTTATTATTTTAGTAATACTATAATTTTAAGCCCTGAGCATATCTTTTCTAAATACCTATGAGACACCTTACTGTACATGTATATAATATTATAAAACTAAAAAAATTTAATACAAATAATTAATAAATAAAAATAGCTACTCAATTTCCATTTGTTATTATCCGTATTTTCAATATACATTGGAACTTCGTTTCAATTTGGATATAATATTGGCAGTTTAAATCCTATTAAAAAAGTAAATTGATATAATATCATTGTTGCTTTATTTATTATATTATAGCATATCGAAAATTTTTATTTTGAACAAACCAACTCATCAAGTAAATGGTACTTTACAATATGTACAGCAATTGGAGTTTTTGGTACTATAATTGGTGGCATGTGTGTGGGATACCTAAGTGATACCTTTGGAAGGTAATTTCATATTATTGAAATTTATGAGATGCATCAAAATGCTAATTCGAGAGATGAATAGTTTTTATTTCAATCTATTGAAAAAAGTGAATAGAATAATTTTAAGTTTGGGTTAATGTTTCCGCTAGCATCACCTTAAAAGTTTAAGTTAAAATTAATTTTTAAACTTAAAATTCCACGGAAACCCTAATTTCAACATAAATTATCCGCTGATCTATTTAAGAAGTTTTGAAATCAATTAACAGACTTAAGATTTGACAATGGAAAAAGTTAAGAGATCATATATCGGAAATAGTTTTGATGGTTAAAATTATAACACATTTTAATAAATATTTATTGACTTGAATCAGCAGAAACGTTGAGGTAAGAACGGAGAAATATCTTTTATTACAGGATTTGTAGACAATTACTTTTCATAATGATAATTTATACATTAGAAAGCGAACTGTTATGATAAGCCAAATAGTTGGAGTGATTGGAGGAGTCATTCAATATTTGTCTTATCCATTTAATTCTTACTGGATTTTACCTATTGGGAGATTAATAACCGGTTGGCATTGTGGTAATTGAATTTATTTATTATTATATTAGTAATTATTATTTTATAAAATGAAAAATAACAATTCTATGAATTTATAATAGGTATTGGAGCTCAAATAGCTCCCATGTATGTAAGTGAATTTTCGCCATTTAAAATCAGAGGTGTTTTGGTAACAGTTCATCAACTCATGATTACCTTTGGTATTGTTGTTGCTAGTCTATATGGACTCGATTCTATTTTTGGTAATATTAGTATATTTACGTGGTACAGTGTACCCTCTCCACGTTACTGTATGAGAGTTCCTTTATCTTTATGAAAACATATATATGATACATTTGTTTACAGTAAACAACAAAAATTTCATTAATTCTTAAATTTTATTTTTTTAACTACATCGTTTTGTTGTTTTTAAAAATATCAATAAAATACTGATTTTACGTTTACTTCTAATATATGATAATTATGATTATATATGATGTTAAATATATAACGATAAATTTTTAATATTTACTAAATTAAAATTGGTATCAATTTTAAGTAATAATTACTTCATCTTGAAAAATATATAAGTATATAAAAATTTTTGTGGCCCCTATATTTTTCTGTGGCCCGCCAAATTGAATTTTTTTCCATGGCCCTTGATTTTTCCAGTGTCCTCTTTGTGGTCACATGGCTTTTGTTGCGAAAACTTGGTCTAGGCTTTGGGATAATCAACATCTAGAAACTCTGTAATAAATATTAAAAATTCTCCTATAAAAATAAATAAAAGTTGATTAAAAATTTTCTATATTTTATTTGAATCTGATAGGCCCCAGGAATATAATTTTGGACCCCAATTGGAAACCATTGTTTTAATGTATACCTTATTTATAAAAAAAATTCCTTGTTAACGGGATGAGATTTTTTCAGGATTAATAATTCAGTTAACGAGGAATTAGCTTATGATTGATTTAAGTGAAGCGAAGCTTTAGCATTTTTGAAAAATGGAAAAATAGTTTTTTCGTTGTGTTATGAATCAGAACGTATGATAAATATTTGAAATAATCATCATAGATGGAATAATTTGTAGTAAAAATATTGAATTTTATCATCATTTTAGGTACAAAATACAGATGGTCTTATTTGCTACTTATGAATATAGTACCATCTATTGTGTGCTTAATTATGATGATTAAAATACCGGAATCTCCACGCTATCTCATGATTACAAAAAATGACGAGCAAAAGGCGACAAAGTGTAATTTTCTTTTATATTTATTTATGATAATATACAATGTATATCAAAATTAAATTTTTTATTGAATACATTAGATTCTAATAATTAGAATAAAGCATTCAAATTAACCAATCTTTTTGAAAATTTGATTCAACTCTTCAACAATTTTGAAGTTTAAAAATGTCTACCCTTCAAAACTAACACCGATACACTACCAGGCTGAACGAAAATTGTATCCCGAATTTGTTTATAAATTTATTGAAATTTATTAGTTGATAAAGGAATGGAGTACATCAGAGAGTTTATAAAATTTTAATGCCGAGAAATACACTAAAATATTAGTAGCGTAGCGTGACTTTTCTTACAAGGTGTTCAAAAATGGTTCCTTGGTAACATAACATTTTTAAATAAAGTTAAAATTAATACCGAAATATAAAGAAATGTTCATAAGGGGTTGCGAATGCAGAAAATTTGAAAACCACTTCTATAAAGTATGCTTGAAAGATAACTTGTATATGATCTGAATTTAATTTGTTTCATTCTTGTAAATAAAATTTTTGACCCATTAGAAATAGAATACTGTATTTAAATTAAAGTTTAAATCTATATCTAATTTAGATAATCTAAGTGTAAGTTGTTCATTTTATTTTCAACACCCCTTGCGTAAAATTTGACAAAAATGGTAAATTTTAAATAGTCTAGGGTGTTCGGCGAACACCTTGCACACTATGACGCTACGCCACTGTAAAATATGTGTATCGGACCGGACTAGAAAACACATGCATAGTATGCATTGCATACACAATTTACGGACATTAAAATGAAAATATTGACATTGTTAATTTAGGTGTGATTTTATTAAATATTCTTGAAAAAAATTGAAAACACTGATCATTGCCTCCTAAATATAATTATTTGATATTTTAGCGATGCAATTTTATCGAGAAAGCGATAATGTTAAAAGTGATATCGATGAAATGAGTGTTGAAATAAAAACAAGCAAATTAATACCAGAATTCAAAATAATACAACTTTTTACAAGTAGAAATCTGCTCATACCCTTAATTATGGCAGTCAGTATGCAATATATTCAACAACTTTCTGGTATAAACATGGTACTATAAAAATCGTTGAAATATTTATAAAATTTAGATATTCTTTTACTCTCACGAACTATTTTCTGGGATAATTTCTAAAAACTACATCCAATATGCAATTTTGCTGACCAGTATAATCAATATGATTGCAGTCATACCATCAGTAACTATAACTATATATTTATGATATGAATACAGTGGTCGTTGATATAAAGTACACTCTTTTCCGAAAGGGTGTTCTTTACATTTGTTTATCTGAAAAATAATGGAGAATTATGCCTTATATATCTCGCATTTATCTTGTAAATTAATGATTCTCTTATTTTATTTAAATTACATCAGCTTGGCATTATTTTAATTTTTTGGATTGATAGCATATTAGACAATGAAAACTGGATATTCTATATATTTATATCTAAAAACAATGAATTCTTCTAAAAATTGATAAAATTAGAAGTGTGCGCTTTATTCCAACGAGTACTGTATTATAAATATTTCCACTTTAAGTAAATAAAATTTGAATAAAATATTTTAGGTATTTTTGACAGATAAATTGGGTAGAAAACCTTTGATCTTTTATCCTATTGCTGGAATGATTATTTGCATGTCTATAGTTTGCACATTAAACTCGTATATAACTCCCGATTCTTTAAATGGCGTACATTTAATCTATAATATTATACATGAATTTTATTTTAGATCGCTAAAGAAATTATCAATTCAACCAACAGCATATTGAGCATTTTTTCAATTACTTTTATATTAATATATGTAATTTTGTTTGAGTTTGGATTGGGACCTATTCCATTCATTCTTGGATCAGAATTGTTTACTCAAGGTCCTAGATCAACGGCTATGAGTATTTCTGGATTCTCTAATTCTTTGTTTACTTTACTTGTCAGTATTATCGTACCTCCAATTCAGGTAATATATTACATGTACAATGTAAATATTTATCTAATATTTAGGAAAAAATTGGAGAAAAAGTTTTCATAATATTTATCATAAATTGTGCCATTTTCAATGTCATATTCTACTTTTTCTTTCCAGAAACGAAAAACAAATCATTTGAAGAAATTTCCAAAATTTTTAGTAAAAAAGATAGAAAACAAATTGAAAACTAATATTTACATATCATTTCATTTTTAATTAAATTTTACTGGTGCATTATACTGTAAGTTGCTAGTGGAAATTATTTTACAACAGAGTTGCCAGTTGTTGGAAAGTTATCCCAAAGCCTAGAATATTTATTTAAAAAATCTCACTTTTATCCCAACGTCAATAAAATTTAATAATATTTACAGTGACGTCACCTATTAGAGTACTTATTAAAGCAAGTTTTTTTTGGATCTATAAATCTGAATTTTTGTACCTAATAAAAAAATGTTTTAACTTTTTGGACTTAAAAATTTTTTATTCAAAAAGCAATAATTGAAAATAATTATACTATCCTATTTTTGACAAATTAATTAAACTCTCTGAAAAAAATAATATTAATTAGTTTAATTTGTTGCTAAATTATGACAAACTATATATTTTTCAATATTATCGGTTTTAAAATTTTTATCTTTTACAATCAGTTTTTTAAACATAGAGAAACTTCGTTCTACCACAGCTCAGTTGATTTTCAGGTTTTAATTATAGAAAAAGAGCAATCTTCACATTTTTTTATTAATTCATGTATCATTTTGTATCCTGATATAATTTTTAATTCTGATGGTAATGTTTCTTTGGATATTGCACATTTGGCTTGTCTAACTATGAGACCGTCACCTTCAAATTTGTTAACTATACGTTTTACAGTTGGTATATGTTTTTCATAATAATTTGAAGCATCCAACCAAGTTTCCCATCGTGTAGCAACTGGCATGGGAGGGTATCCATTTGAATAATTAATTTCATTTAAAGTGGAATAATTCACTTTAAAGTAAAAAGTAATGTGATATGATGGTTCCACCTGAAACAAATTTGGGAACCACTCCTTTAAAGGATTGATAATAGTGAATAGTAGGATTTTTAAATTAGATTTTCAACGTGAATTTATTTTTCCACTCGTTTAAAGGATTGATAATAGTGAATAGTAGGATTTTTAAGTTAGATTTCCAACGTAAATTTATTTTTTTGGTAGAATAAAAATGTGTCTTCGGCAGAGTTAGGTGCTGTTTGTACGTAGTACATAACAGTCAACCTAGTGTATATAGAATATGTCTAGCCCCACGATTATGAAACATTGATTTATGTAAAGTGGCTATAAAAAATGCCTACTACCAATTTTAGTTTATTTGGTGTTAAATACAAAGCCAAAACAACTTATCTATGATGACGAATAAAAATTTTTGGCTTATAATTTATTCCAAATAAATTAAAAGTGATAGTACGTATTTTTTCTGGGCACTTGAATTTATGTCAAATTGATTCGCAGTGTCCTAGAAACTTGATTCTATTGATCACCTTAATTAAATTTTTTTTTCTTATCAAAATTTAAGGTTCGCCCTGAAGTACAAAATGTTAAGAAACCATGATCTAGTGTTGTAATAATAAAGCTCCGGTATCCATGGGCACCGACCACTTAATTATCAACCGATTGAAGTTGGTGGTACAAATTTACTACGTGTAATATTAAATATTTATTGAAATATTGTGTGTAATCAGACCGATAGCTTCGAACCATTACAAGTGTTACAGTGTGCAATGTAAAATTTACATTGATATTCTTGTAAATATGTAAACCTCAAATTAAAATAAAGTTTCATGATTGCTCAAAATAGTTTGCAATTTATTCGAAATGTTTTTAGAGTAATTATTTTTTATTTTATAACGATTTAAATATAGTGTAACTCAACGTTGTTGTCGGGCTAGCGGAAGCCCTACATATTTTTTAATTTCATAATAATATACAAACTACATTGCAAATATATAATTTAATATCAGATTTATATAGTATTAAGAACCAATAGTGACAGATTTTATTTCATATTCATTTTGTAGGAGTAAAAGACATTGTGCAATCTTTTCAAAAAACGTTAAACGAAATTGATGATTTAGGCCAGAGTCGGCAATTTTTTGTCTCGTGAGTCACTTTTTTTATCAAAATATTCTACAGGTCCCGTTTTTGAAAATGTAGACATGATAAATTTAAATTTTAACTGAACAGAAACGGTTCTAATATATTCAACAAAATAATAATAAACATTTAGTGCGATCCGAAAAATCAGAGTTAAAATGAGCCAATTATGGTATAAAAATTGAAAAATAAATAATTTAAATATTTACTCAAGGGGCACTGGTTACTTTTCATGACTTAGGCATACCTAATTTTTATGTTAGATGGATAACCAAAAAAAAGTTAGATACAGATTATAATATACATACATGTTATAATATTATATGTACTAATTAAGAGACTTGGAAAATAAGCAAACTTTTTAATTACAATGCCACATGTGAATTCCTTAAATATTTGTTGTAATTTGCATTAATAAAAGTTGCATATACCTCGTCTCACCAACTTTGATGAGCACTAATATTTCTGGGTTATATTATGGTCCATAAATGTTGGAATCTCTATTCCATGTTACAAAAAAAAACTTATTCTCTATTTGACGATAAGAAACGACCATGCTCAACTTAATGGGCATGTAGACGTTGAGAACTATTCTATTAAGATGTATTGTTAGTAACTATATTTAACTCATTCTTTTTTTAATTTAGTCATTATCAAATGGCAAATTAATAGGTAAGATTAACCACGTCGCCATTGCTGTGAAAGATTTAAACAAGTCAACAAATTTATTTAAAATTCTCGGAATTGAAATACCCAAAGCACAGGTATTTATTATTATTTCATTACCATATCCACGAATTGCGTCCTTATAAACCGTTATTAATCAAATTAAAATTAAAAGGTAATTTGGGGTTTTGGCCGTGAAGATATTTTTTTTAATTTAAATTTATGATAATTTTTATGATTTTAAAATCCGTATCAACGTATATATTTTTTTAAATTCTCCAACTTGTTTGATTATCAAAAAAAAGGACAATTGGGATTTTTGACTCGTAAGATGTGACTTTGGGAGGTTGAAATTTATTTTATTATATGTCCCGGAAAAAACTGTAATTGAAATGTGGACTTTATAAAATTCTAAGACTGGTAGTTATTGAAATAAACGATGTGGACTTTATAAAATTCTAAGACTGGTAATTATTTCAATAAAGTGGAACACAACACACAAACAAATATTGCGTAGCATATTATATAAGTAAGGATATTCCTCAATAGAAATAATTTAGAGTCAGTAAATAAGAAATAAGGACGCAAGTAGTGTTTATATCGTGTTTTTATGACCCTTTAAATTGTGTTAAAATTACTTTTAAGTAGTGTTTTTCAACCCTTGCACCCACCAACCCAATACTATATTTCAATACGCACTTTAAATTTTCATGCATATATCTTCATTTTAAACGTGAATCGGTTTAATAACAAATTTTACCTACTAAATCAATAAAAATTAGAATTTACAATCAATTACGCCAATCAATGCTATGGAATTTTTTCAATTTATAAAATACGTTAAAATTAAAATGTGAAAAAATAGATGTCAGTATGATAAATCTATCAAAATTTTACTTCTTATTTGATTTAAATTTTTTTATTTGCAGTATAGAATGATTAACTTTTGCCCGACATTTTTTTAATTGTTTCCAAATGGAGTTCACAATGGAAAAAAGGTTGGAAACACTGTTTTTCAGAAATATTTACATTAATGTTAATTTATATACAATGTTAATGTTAAGTTACATTTAAAGCAGTTGTTTCCGATTTAAATAGTGTACAGACCCCAATTCAAAATATCATTTTTTTGACATGGAATTTGACATGGACAAAGGAAACATGAAATATAAAACATTTTAAAAAGATTAGAGAGTTTTTCTTATAAATGGTGTATAATCGTATTTATCAAAAAAATATTGCAAAAAGTTGATTGTTCCATTAAGAGTTGGTAAAATTTGATTTTGGATTAAAATGTTGCTAAATGCTGGGATAAATTTCCAATATCTGGCGAGTCTATAATGTTTATTAAAAATTATACTATAAAAATAAACAAAACTTAATTAAAATTTTTTATATTTTATTTGAATCTTACAGACCCTATACTGATATTTTTGAACCCAAAAGGGGTCCAGGGACCTCAATCGGTGACCACTGATTTAAAGTCATTCAATCATTATGTATTTAAGATTTTGCCTAATCATGGAGTCAATGTAAAATTTTTAAATCTAGGTGAAACAAAAATGGAAGTAAATTTTTAACTATAGTAAAACTTATATTCTATAGTTTTTAGAACCAATAGACGACTCTTCTCCAATTTCTAAGTATTTATCGAAGCGTAATGGTGGAATTCATCATATATGTATAGAAGTAAATTTATATATCATGTGTGGCTTTATATTTTTGACTTTAGCCCTTTAGTGCTCGCGCTTTTTAAATACAATTTAACCAAATCTAAGGAAATTTAAACACTTAATCCAACCCAAAAGATAAAATCCCCTTTTTCCAATATTTTTTTGAATATTTTTATTTTGATTAAATATTGATTGCCAAAAATATTTTAGAAATCAAGAAAAAATTTCCTAATTAAAAATATGATTAATATGTACATATACATGTATATTAGGGGTTCATGATAAATAATTTTTGCAGTTTGGGTGTCCACGACATTTATTACTTTGAGAAGCACTGTTTTAGATTGTTTACTTAAATAATTAACTATCGCACAGGCTTTTGTGATATTCAAATTCGTCGATATTATCTATCACACAGACTGCGATTTCATAATTTATTGATATTGTCCATCACAAAGATTCTCAAAGAGATAACATAAAACGGAATTCAACTTAATGACCTCATAACTATGTATATGTCAGGTGACATATACATTACTCTTCCCTCAAATAAACTTAATTCATAATTCATAATGGCCGTGATTCTTAACTTGTGCGGCAAAGAAATTTGAGTTTATTTTATAAATTTTATACAAATAATATTAGACATCGGATATAGATCAAGTTTTGAAATTGTTGAAGCAGAATAAGATTTCAACATTAACTGAAACTACAAAAATTGGCGCTCACGGTAAACCGGTCATATTTCTAGACCCACAAGATTGCAACGGAGTTTTATTCGAATTTCAACAGATCTGATAACTATTTACATTTTTGTAACTCTACATATCAATAAATAATTTTTGTCTTAATTATTCTATACTTGGTAAAAAATAGACAAAATATAAATATTTGTGTATTACCAAGTTTTAAAATACTGCCACCAATTAAGATTGTAATATTATAAAACTACAAAGATTGGCACCATATAAACCTGTTAAATTTCTAGACACAAACAATGACAGAGTTACATTAGAGTTTCAACAAACTTGATAAATATTTGCTTATTTTGTAACTATATAAAATAAATAATTTTTAGTTGGCCTTACATTTTAATTTATATGAATATTTTAACAAATCTATTTCGACGTAAAAGTCACAATCAAGCATCATTATATTTGACTAATCCCGAAAAATTGAAATTATATGATATTGTCATGATTGGTACGTATTCTATTTAAAATTTTAACTTTATAATGAAGGAGTGGCCAATATAATGGGTTGTTCCATATATGTTGTCGGTGGACGTATTGCAGCAACAATGTCGGGTCCAGCTATAGTCTTGTCTTTTTTTATTGCTGCATTTTTGTCATCGTTGGCTGGTAATTATTAGTGTCTTGTGATTCTATCTATAATTTTAGGTTTATGTTACTGTGAACTTTCGTCGAATATTAAAGGAGGAGGGTCCACTTATCTTTACACATATACGTTAATAGGCGAACTTCCCGCGTTTATGATAGGGTGGATTCTTTTAATGGAGTATATCATTGGTATATTTTTTTTATATTGGTATTGATTAGATTTTCTAGGTCTGTCATTACTTTTTCATACATTTTAATTGTATTTATCAAAAATGAGGATTTAGCCATGTACTAATTTTTTATTATACCACCTGTAAATTTTTTGAAATTCTAGGGCTGTTTTCATTATAAAAAGAAGGGTATTTGGGGTTTTGGCCATGAAGATATAATTTTTTTAAATTCTTTAACTCGTTTCATTTTCAAAAAGAGAGACAACTGGGGTTTTTGACCCGTAAGATGTGAAATTGGGATGTTGAAATTTATCTTATTATACGTCCAGGAAAAACTGTAATTGAAATGTGGTATTTAAAAAATTGTAAGACTGATAATTATTTCAATAAAGCGTAACACACATACACAATCAAACAAAAATTGCGTAGCATATTATATAAGTTAGGATATTCAATATAATGATTAATATGTAAAAATATACAGGTTCATCGAGCGTAGCACGAGCCTTAACTAGTTATACAGACTGTATAATGAACCATAACTATTCTAATTTAATGCGCAAGTATGTCAAAATTGATGTAGTTGGTTTGGCAGACTATGCTGATCTTTTAGCCGGAATTATTATTATCTTGCTAACGTGTAAGTTAAACATTTTATCATAGTAAAAACAATTTTTTTTAAAATTTAAATTTAGTTTTGTTAATTTTTAATATTAACATATCTTCAAAGGTTAACAATGCGCTAGCCACAATCAATATACTCAACATTTTTATCATTATTATCACTGGATTATTTTTTGTTGATTTATCCAACTGGGAAATACCATCTCAAAACGTATTTTATAAATTGAATTTAATGTATTATGTTTAAATTAATACATGTAAAAATTGTATTAGTTCATATTTCGTCCATTCCTCATATAATGCTGAATTAATCATTACTCAAAATGAATAATAAATTAATTTTTTAGCACGTTAATGGAAAGGATTATTTTTGACTTATAAATTTAAATGAATACTATATGTGCGGGCGATAAATGAAATTTGACACCCACGCGTGGCCAGTGGTCACGCAGTCGTTGCAAAATGGTTATCCAAAAAATTCTACCCTGTTGGAAATACTTTTAAGTATGAGTAATAATTTTTAGTTATTATAATAATAATACTTTACAACACAACATCAGAAAGTTAATAAAGTCTGATAAATGTTTTTTTCATTGAATATAGCCATTAGTCATGTCATTTTACCCTGTTTTTAATTATTTTAACTAATCCCTCAAAGGAAATACAGAAATGTAGAGGTTTTTGAATATGCTTTCGAGATAAAAATGTATAATATTTTTGAAATCAAATCCACGTATAATGTCTGTCACGGTTTCCTAAATTTATCGCTGTCGTGGCCTGAAAATTTTAAATTATTAATCGAAATATCTAGATAACTGATATACCCGTTGAGCGCCTTGTCAATAGCATGAAGTATGATTTTCAAAAACACAAAACACCAATTACTGGACAAAGTGGATTTATGCCATTTGGGTTTCATGGGGTTATTGCTGGAGCTGTAATATGCTTTTATTCTTTCATTGGTTTTGACGCAATTACGACTACAGGTAGTGTTTTTATTTTATCAATAATTTTTTTTAATATTCAATCAACATTTTCAGTATTTTTATTACATTTCTATTGAGTTGTTCTGGATATATCGGTATTTTGAGTTAGTAGTGTTGATATATCTTTTTAAAGACTTAATATAGTATTAATTCTAATTAATAATAATAATATATAATAACTAGCTTGACTGTTATGTACTACGTACAAACAGCACCTAGCTCTGACGAGGGCACATTTTTATTAAACCAAAAAAAGAAATTCATGTTGAAAATCTAACTTAAAAATCCTATTATTCACTATTATCAATCCTTTAAACGAGTGGTTCCCAAATTTGTTTCAGGTTAACCATCATATCACATTACTTTTTATTTTAAAGTGAATTATTCCATCTTAATTTTTTGTTTATTTTATTAGACAGAATGTGTGTATAATATTAAAAATAAAGTAAAAACAGTCCAATCCTAAAAATTGTCATAAATAGGCATAAATTCCAGAAAAAATAAAATTATAAAAATATATTTTGTCATTTTCAATGTGATGATATATATCCAGTACCAATTTAATCAATACTTAAAAATACTAATTGTGTATCAATAATTAACTGAATCTTTCCTTTATGAACATTTCAGTCGAATTTTACCATTATTGCAAAGGATTGTAATATAAAAATGATATTAAGAAAGTTTTTTTAGTTTCGTTGTTGTAGTTTTTCATTTAAATTTGAATGTTTTAATAAAAACGTTTTGAAAATTAAAATTTTAAATTAAAAAATTGCGAAGGAATGAATTATATTTTCACCATACGTCTTTATTGAAATGTGTAGACGTACAATGCAAATTTTTTTTGAAATTGTAGGATCAATATTTACATTTTTGATTTTAATAATATTTAAAAAATATTGGTTGATAATATATTAAAAATTATTTTTCACCGAGAATGCGTAGATTTCTGCGGTTGAAATTTTGTATTTATATCAACTGGAATAAGCTCTATCAGAATAATTTTTTTTTTTAACTTTTAGACCTTTAATTATTTTACTTTTTTTATTAATAAAATATTTTGGAAAAAAATATGAATACTAAAATGCTTTTTTGGCCGTGAAGTCATCACTTATTGGATTGAAATTTTTATATGTGTTAACAGGATACAACTGTACCACCTGTAAATTTTTGGAAATTCTAGAGCTGTTTTCATTAAAAAAAGAAGGGTAATTTGTGGTTTTGGCCGTGAAGATATAATTTTGTTAAATTGAAATGTATGGTAATATTTATGATTTTAAAATCCGTATCAGCGTATATATTTGTTTAAATTTGTTTGATTTTTAAAAAGAGGGACAACTGGAGTTTTTGACCCATACGATGTAAAATTAGGAGGTTGAAATTTATCTTATTATATGTCCCGAAAAAAAACTGTAATTGAAATGTTGTCTTTAAAAAATTCTAAAACTGGTATTTATATAAATAAAGCGTAACACACTCATAGACAGACAGACACACAAACAAATTATAAGCATATTATATAAGTTAGGATTACACAGCCCAACACCAAAAAAATGCAAGGATGATAAATACATCATCTTTTCCGTGTGAATGAGCGGGTCAACGTGATATCAATATTATTTTGCAATAACGTCCACAGTTTTTATAAATTGAGGTTAAAGTTGCACAAATGTCTAAAATAGGGGGGTTCAAAGTCATCTTAAACACAATTAGAAACGCCAACTATGTATTATATGCAGCATAATACTTATATAACATATTCATTAATGGCAACTATATTTTGTTTAATCAAAAATATTATATTTCCTGAGAAATGCGAAATAATATAATTATATTAGATTAAAATATGTCAATTTTAGGCACTTTTTTGAACATTAGGCGTATTTAAAAAAAAAATGGACGTGATGCAGAAAAACTGATTATACCATCTTGTTTAGAATAAAAATCTTTTCCAGGTGCATTAAATTTTACTCTTGCATTCAAAAAAAGTTATTTTGTTGGACTGTGGTATTATTAATAATTAAACTGTCCAACAACACAATAATAACTTATTATAAATGTTTGTTTTGAATTACTTGTTCTTAACTAATTTTTTCTTATTTCCCCCTTTGAGCTATTTTCTTTACGCACCCCATTATGCAGTACTAATATATTTAGATTGGAATAACATTTATAACGATTGTTTATGATAATTTTGAGCAGATTTATTTTTTCTTAATTTTAAAATATGAGGTTGAGAAGAAAAAAAAGCACACAATGTAAATCGTGTTCAACATTTAATCTGCTTCTTTTTTCATGTCTAAAATAATAGCAATTCACATTCACGTAAGTACGTTGATACGAAACTTAATGGGTATCAATTACAGTTTTATGACCAAAATTTTCTTATTTATGCTTCTGCATATGCACTTTTCAAACTCGAATGATTAATTTATTTTTTAATGAATTAACTACTAAATTTTCAATGTCCCCTTCAAATAGTAAATACCCCTATTGAAAAAGCTGCTTTAAAGACTAATTTCATTTATTGGCAATAAATGCATATTGACGTGTCTCATTATAATTATAAATAATTAAATAATTAGTTCTGCGAGAGTTAAGTTGAAATTTAAGTTTTTATAGAAAAAATTTCATTTTTACTATAAATTATTGCAAATTAAAAATTATTTAAAAACTATCCCAGCATATAAATATTAAAAATTCTAGAATTCTCATTTCAAAAAAAAATGTATATTTGGGGTTTTGACAATGAAGACCTCAATTTCTGAGAATATAATTTGCGATAAAACATTAAAAGCGAAAAACTGTATTAGTAATTGTATATATATAATAATAATATATAATAGTATTGAGTTGTTTTAATTCTAAGGTTGTTCATTTTTTAATCAAACGGTAACACACACACAGCCATTTTATTTATATACAGTATTATATATATATAGTAAGTAGAGGATACATTCGGTGCCCACGAAACTATTACAATTATAAAATCTGTTGGCCCGTCAAAAAGAGTGGTTGCTAATATATTTACTAACTAGACCGTTTTTCTCGAGTACAACCACGACGAGGTGGTGTATTAAAAGTTGAATGTGGTATAAATGCACGTAAAACAAAAAACTTCCTGAAAAATATAAAAAATATTGTAGTATAATTGTATAGGTAACGAAACAAAAAATGCAAAAAGAGTAATACCCATTGGAATAATATCAAGTCTTTTTATATGTCTAACATTGTATTCTTTTACATATATGGTACTGACGTTGGATATACCCTATTATAAAATGAATTTAAACACACCAATAGAGATGCTTTTATCAAAAATTGATTCTCAATTTGTATATGTAACTATTATAATTGGATCAATTTGTGGAATATTTTCAAGGTAAATTTCATGCAATTTTATTTTTGAAATTTTTTTAAATAGTTATACATTAATATGTATTAAGTACAATATAAATTTTACAATGGTCACCAAAAATGACCACTTTAGGGAGGGTTTAATTAATGACAATAATTAATTAATTTAACCACCTTATCAAATATTAAATAATTATTTATCAATATAAATTATATTAAGCTTGCTATCCGGAATGATTCCTGGACCAAGAATTTTACAATCTATGGCACACGATGGCATGACATTTAAGTGTCTATCAAAAATAAATTTTTTTTTTAATGGACCTGTAAATGCTACCATAGCTTGTGGAATATGTACTGGTATGCATTATACTGTAGATATGTCTGGTTAAGAAATTCTGGAAATACTGAAAAAAATGTTATTTTGATTTTTGGGACAACACTAGCGTGAAAAGTTTATATGTATTATGCATGTTTATGTCTTTTATCAATAATCTTTATCGTGTTTTCTTATACAATCTATTAATATTTAAGAATACATAAAAATAATAGGATAGTAGGATTTAAATTTAAATATTAAAATTAAAACAATTTTTTAATTCAAATTTTTAAGTTTTTATTTATATGTATTCCGCAGATTTTTAATTTCCTCTTAAATCCTAAATTGTATTTTTTAACATAATTTTGTATATAATACGTATTCTAAGTATTAATATAATTAAATAAATTTAATACTTTAGCCATAATTGGAGTTTTGTTTGATTTGATGCAACTTATAAATTTACTTTCTATTGGAACAATAACAAATTATATTTTTGTTGCACTATGTGTCCACTTTTCAAGGTAAACATGTTTGGTTGATATTTTAGTAGAATTAATATTGGTATTTTTAAAAGTTGAATCATTATGAAAACAATTCATACTGGGCTACCCAACTGGTGGTTGCAATCTACACAGATTGTAGAGTCAAGTATAATGCAGGGTTGTCACAATTTTTCATTGAAATATTTTAAAAATCTTTTGAATAAAATCTGATTAAAACTTTTTTAATTTTATGTAAAAGAAGTGTACAAAGTGTAAGTGGATTGCATTGCACAGTAAACCAACACGAAATTTAAATTAAGTCCTTGTAATTAATTTTAAAATGAATTAATTGTCACTAAGTGTAATTAAATAATTGTTCACCATTGATCTAGTTATTAGTGTCTAGGACAGTGTTACTCTACGTGTGCACTTCAGGAAATTGTGTGTGTGGTCAGCAATAAATTGAAAACTAGTTATTACTTAAAAATGCTACATGCACTATTATCAATCCTTTAAAGGAGTAGATCCCAAACTTGTTTCACATGCACCCGTAATTTCATATTATGATTTAATTTAAAGTGAGTTATTCCCCTTTAATTTTATTTTGTTAAAATTTGTGTAAAAAATTTTAAAAGCAATTTTGCGATCCCATTTTTTAATTACTTCCAAATGTAAAAACGGTAGAGAAGTACTGCTCTAAAACCTTACGCGACATAATCATTGATTTTTTGACTAAAATAACTAAAAGTTTTATCACTCAATTTTAAAAGGTTCAAATTTGTTTTTAACATCATATTTTTTTACTCAATTTTTAAAGACTCAAAAAATAATTTGTATCGGGTTCAAACGGCGAAATTTTGTTTTTTTCAATATTAAAAGATTATTATGCGACGACAGACGAATATCAACTCATAACTTGATCATGTACATCAGGCATTCTCAACCCTTTTTTGCTGTGGACCCCTAAGATGATATTACAAAAAACCTGTGGGTCCCCAAAAAAATTAATAATAATGACAATTTTTAATGAATCATTACATTTGGGTGAAAAGACATGGAGTACTCTTATTTTTGCGAAATGATAAACTTGATGAACTATTAATATTAACCTTTAACCCGTCAATGTTCCCAAAATGGAACATGTTTTTTTTCAGGTATTGTTTACAGTACATTATTAATTGTTTACTAGATATTTTATCAGATCAATAAAAAGTCTATTATCTATCTTCCCTGTCAAAACTTAATATTTTATATCCCTTGGTTGATGTTTTATAGAATCATGAATATTGACTGATTTTTTGTCCCATTTTTAGTTTGAAATTTAAAGCTTTTTTATGACTAGAAACTTGAATCGGTCATAAATTTTAATAAAATGTGTTTTTATATTTGTTTTTGCACTTTACAAATTGTTTGAACAAAACTGTATTG